>QWTY01013810.1:0-20419 GCA_008033365.1 Pseudorectes ferrugineus | reverse complement strand
AAGAGAGAAAAAGAAAGAAAGAACAAATACATACCCTAGTCTGGAAAATTAATGAAAAATGTAATCAAATTACTCCAGAAGTTAAGAAACACAAGTTTTTTCTTCCACCAGTTTTCAGAAAAATATGACACACAGCAAAACTTTTAGAGGATTAATAACATATTCTGTGAGCTATATTTATCTTAACCTTACAAGTATTTATTTTAGAAGGATTTATTTTTTAACACACTTTGTTAAGCTACCTGATGAAAAGGGGTAAACATTAAGTCACCCTCAAGAAGGACGGAAAAAAAATGGAGAAAAGTTTGCTTAGCATCCATTTTCCGCCTGTTATTCAACAACGAAGCCACATCTGTAAGCAGTTTCTCGAGTGCTCTGTGTAACCCAGCACCACCACCTGCTGTTTGGGAAGGAAGACTCGATTCCCCTTGTCTTACACATTAAATCTCCAGTACCATGCAGGCAAAGAGAAAGCATTCATTTCAAACATTCAAAGATGAGAAGGAGGACAAAGAAACAACACGGCAAAAGAAAGCAAACTCCCACCACCCACAGCAGTGTGTGGGAGAGGCAGCTCTGCCCATTTAAACCACAGGGCGATCCTTCCTCAGGAATGGGGTGAAGAAGCTTAGCTGGTCACGACAGCCATAACAGCAGGCTCTTCTGCTCTCCTGGCAAGGGCTTCCCACAAAATCTTTATAGACTTTGGCACTGCATATTGCCTCAAGTGTGCTGCCTGTCTTCCCCCAGACCCTGAAGCTTATTGGAAAAAGAGGTTCTGTTGGCTGCGTTTTGGCTCTTCTGCCTATTGGGGGCTGCTGAAATTTCCTTGCATGATGCTTTCTCAGCGAAGGTCAATTGAATACAGGCCTCCCAGGTTTATACATGTGGAAAGCAGTAAGGTCCAAAGCTTTTCCTTCAAAAAACCTAGTGAGAAAGGTCCCTTATTCTTTCCAATGGGTGTGATGGAAAAGCGAGCTCGTGTCATTTCCTTTTAATTAGTAATGGACCAAAAAGAAAGAAAAATGTAGCTAAGGATGCCCTAAGAAAGCTAGAAGAAGATATTCAATACCAATCTGCTGCCTGTATCTGAAAATGCAGCTAAAAGCTGTGTCAGCTGCACCTGAGAATTTGACCCGACTCCGCACTGCAGGAATAACTGAATTACAACCAATGGGAGCAACTGTGGGGGAGCCACGCTCCATTCACACTGTTAAATTACAGCCCAAAAGCTCCCTGTTTTTTTTTTTTTTCCACCAGCTTTCCCTTTAGACAGGTAAATCTCCAGCTTGGCCTATCTGCATATCTAATTCTTCCCAGGACCAGTGCTCTGTCCTATATCTTGTGCAGACGTGCATGGAGTGTGTTTAAAAGGGCATGTCACTGATTAATGGCAAACGGTGCAGTTCCTAACAGATAGTGAAACATCCCCCAGCTGCTAATCAGTGCTGTCAATGAACTGTGATGTTAAGCACGTGCATTTCTGCAGTACAAGGCTCATGAAGCTCCAGGGTCTGGCTGTGGTGTCCAAAATCCTCATTTACGCCAAAGAGGAAAGGGTTTGGGGGTATGAGGGGTGTGTCTGTATTGGTTTTTGTTGGGTTTTGTTGCTGTTGCTTTGCCCTCAAATGAGAATTCGTTCATGCTTTAAGGCTGCTCTTTCTGCGTTGTCTGTTTCCATTCAGCTTCTAAGCTGAGGTGATGAGGTTTTAGTTTATTTGCATGCCTAGTGCACACCTGGGAGTTGTAGAACTAAGCTTATTATCAGGTTGATGCAGGTTACATTTTTACCCTCTCCTGGTCTGGAATCCCAGAGCTGTTGCATGAAGCACAGTGCAGCCTGATTACCTCAAAACATCCAGACCTTGGAGGTTTCAGTTTGCCATTTCTGCCACCCCTTATTTCCCTGCTCGCTTAAACCATTAAAAGAGCTCATGGCAATTTTAAAACTAGAGGGGTTTTTGTGTTACTATCATTTTTATTTTGTTTGTTTGTTTGTTTGATTGACTGAATAGGGGTTTTTTTTGTACAAGATGGAAGAAATATATCCTCTGTATCAACAGAGCTGAAGATACTTGAGCTTAGAGCTGAACCAAGTGGGTGGTACTCAAGCTGGGGGAGCAGGCACACAAGACACTGCCTGCCCTACCACTGCAGAGGTCAGCCAGAAACCTAGACAAGGCAGAGAAGCAAATATCAGACACATGAGTTGGAGTCCCATTTTCAGCCTTTTCTCTGTGCCTGTCTCTGCAGCAGGGATGCACTGTGAATGTAGTCTGCCACAGCAGCCATTGGAATTAGGTGGGGAATGCTTTATATCCACCTGATAGCTGAGATACGGATCAAAAAAGGATTGCTTCCCTCAAACACTGATTCACAAACACCTGAGCCGATGTTCACGTTCACTAACTCCAGGGACTTCTAGAAAGTGATCAGTTTTTAAGTACTAACCTGTTTCCTTTGGCTGAAAAAGAGTTGAAGGGAATTGCTTTTAAATGTAGGTGACCCTGTGTGTGCTTCTGTTCAAGTGCCCCGAGGTTGGAGGCTACATCACTTTTGGCATCTCAAATGACTACAGGATCAGAGAGAACACATAGATGTTGAAACTGTCATGTGTGTAAAATGAATATGAAATTAACACCTAAAAATATATCTGAATTTTAGTAAGAGCTAAATGAATGTAGCAGAAGTCTGAAATATTTCCTAGAATTATCCTTATCCTAGCAATGGATTTTTGTAGTGGAAAAGCTGCAACGTAACTCAGAAAATACAGACCACTAAAAAACTCTGATGGACCCCTGAAATGACACAATACAGCACTAAACTTATCAGTGACTTTTAATCTGGGTATGCTAGGAATTCCCCTTTTGACATGCTTAAGATTTCTTAAAAAACAGGTCATCTTTTAACTGCAAATATGCAAACTGTCAATTGCATAACATGGACCATAAACATAGCAGGGTTCTTACTTCACTGACCAATTAAAAGATCAAGGTGTTTTCATTTTAGTTACCTCAAGAAAACTGAGTATAGAGATTTTTAAAAACACTATTCCTAAATATTCTAAAAGAAATCTGGTGTTCTCCTACTCTTTTGCCTGCGATTAACTATATTTATTTAAACTGTTTTTTACTGAATAAGCAGAGGTCAAAAGCTAAGACCTATCCACCCTTTCCACCTAAAGGAAATTCCACTCTGATGTCTCTATGTTCTCTTCATCCCCTTTTCAATATATTTTTAATAATACTGGACTTCCTGAGAGCCTTGCAGGCGTCTAAGTGCACATACCCCAACACTACCCAGGTTTATCTGGTTATTCACTAACCATGCAAGAGGAAGATGGCTCTCAACATTATGACTGCCAGAGAAAAAGTCTGATGGCATAGACTGAAAATAAGTATTTAAGAGAAAAAAAGATAATAAGGTGATCAGAAGTTGGTGATTAATTTCTGATGACTTGTTATGACTTAAATCTAAGGGAAATGGACCTTACAGGCCCTTAAATCTTCCATGCTATATAGAGTATACTTCTATTTCAGAGATCAATCTAAGTGAGATTTTCTAGTTTCAGAAATGCCTCTTGCCTCATTAAATCCTTCTCCTTTGTCAAGCCTGAGCTCTTTCTGAGATGAGTACAAATTCTGAGGTACTCCAGTGAGCAAATACTCTGCCAAGTCCAAGTTTTCCAGTTTAATCATGTTACCAAAAACTGCTTTCTTAATGCCCTCCTCAGTAATTTGATTGTGACTGAGATCAAGCTTTTCTAGCTCTGACAGCTCACTGAAGACATCAGTAGGAATTACTAATATTTTACTGGATGCTAAATATAATTCCTTAAGGGCAGGGGGGAGAATAGAGGGAATGAATGCTCCTCAGTTGACTGAAGTTCATCATGTGCAAAGATGCTACGAAGTCAAACTCCACTCTGGGGAAGGGTTGGTGGATTACCCTGCTGCTGGGGAGGCTCAGCACTGCCAGTCCCCTGTGCTGAGTCAAAGCCCGATCCATGACAGGTCAGGTGCCCCAGCTCCACCAGGGCACATCTGCTGGGATGCTCCTAAGACTATTGTTAACCTCATAAAGATCACGTAAACTCCATGAGCCTTTGCAAGCCTTCGTAGGCTTCTTTTATAGCTCCATCCCTGAGTTGTTTGTTCTTCAGAACTGAGAAACCTGGTGACAAATATACCTTCAGAAGACCCAGGTGAATGAAATTTATCCTGTTATTCATAAGTCGTAAACATCTGACACTAAAGGGAATTCCTTCAGGGTCATCTGATAGCCTTTTGCCTGAGAACTAAATCATTCTGAAAATAAGATGAGAACAGTGCAACTATCACTGTTTTCAGCCAAAGAGTTTAAAAGCACTTTGTGTATAAATTCCTTTCTAATATCCTATATTAGTTATATTGCTGTAATAATAGCTGTAATAGATATATTGTCATTTACTTCTCGGTATCTGTATTTGAATATAAAATTGTTAGTGTTTAAGTTAGAGCACTAGTCCTCTGTCCTCAATATCTTTTATAAACTAAGTTCTCTAGGGTTGCATAATTTGTTTTATCTTGAGCTCCTTCTCTTGTTTGAGTGTCTACAATGTGTGCTCTGACACCAGTATCCCTCTCTTAATGCTTTTTTTGAGCATCTGTTTTCTACATTTTCACAGTTTTTTTCAAGAAAGGGTAAAATAATAACTCATGCTTTGATGTGTGCTGATGCACAATTTGCTCATTTGGTAATCCCATGCATGTGATGAATAGCCACAAAGGAACTTTATATTAATGTGCCTCTAATTATTTATATCCTCTGACTGAGTCATTATTTGCCTATGACTTTCCAGCATACGTCATCATGTATAGCTACATACCTTGCAACAATTATTTTTAAACAGCTTACCCTCCGAATGTAACTAGACAGCTTCAGCTGGAGGGCTCAACTCCCAGAGCAGGCACACTGGAGGGCAACAGTCATCCTCAAAATAGGCTGTTGATCTGATCATCTCATCTTCCACATCCTTATAGCATTACTGCTTTTGTAAAAAATATTATTCCTCTGCCTTTCACACTCTTTGTTAGTTTTCTGCTTGCTTCTGAGCTCCTCATATTTGCTTTTTGATGTTTTAAGAATTTTAATAGACCATACAGCCTTTTCTTTTGCATTTTTTGTTAACTCTTCCTTTTTCTTCCATATAATAGAAGGAATATTAGTGATCCTTCTCCTGACATTTTCTGGACTAACAGTGCAGCACTCTGGCACCTTTGTTTGATTTGCACGCACCCTTGTTTGATTCATGACTTATACTCCTGCCAGTTGGAAGGTGCCTCTGCCTGCCTGTGGAGGTGCTGGGAAAGATGAACTACTGGGCTGTCCCTGGATGTCAGTAGTGATGCTGCTACCCAAGAGACCGGCCTTGATCTCTGCAGGGGACACCTGTGAGGTGCAGCAACCAACAGAAGATCTCTCATCTATGCACAGGTTTTGCCCTCCTGCTCTTCTGCAGCTGCTGGCTCAACTGTGAATTTCAAGACTGAATTAGTCCTAATATGTTTCAAAGTGCATTTTTAAACTTCTTGTTGAACTTATGAGGCATTTGAATGTTTTTACTGCAATTGTTCCTGTTTTCAGGGATTTCTCTATTCCTCATGCATTTATTTCTGTTAAAAAGGTAAAGACACAAATACTTCTGGAATAAAAAGACATGAATACATAAAATCATAAACTACACAGTCTATTAGTATAAAAGTCTGTTGATAAAATTTTTAAATGACATAAATTCAGAAAACTTTGATTGATACTCTTGCTTCTTTTCTAATTTATAACAACCCTGGGGACCTGGATCTTCTGGTGAATGAGAATGTAATTTCTTATTCCATTATAAGTGCTTGAGGATATTGAAGCTATAAAATACATTTGTTGCATTTCAACGTGGGTCTGAATAACACTGCTCTTTGAAATGTTGTACTTAACCTGCCTTTTAGCGTACTATAAAGTAATTTCAGTACCTTTAGGTAAAATGTGACTTCCTGTGTTATACAGGGACTACATATTGCTAGGAGAGGTTTATAATTATCAAAACCTTGTCATATGAAAATGGTTTATACATTTTATATGAATTTCTGTCTGTCTACTCCAGGAAAGTAGAAAAGAATGGAATATTTATGACAGTTCGTTATTTACATCCCTACAATTATAATTAATTCATTTCTGAAATTGTTACATTCTTTCCTATCTCTTTGTCTAACTGTTCATCCGTTTTCCAACAGACAGTCCACTAAGCTATCAAGTTTCTCTCAAGAGTTATTCTGTTTTATCTCCTGATACTTCTGAAAATACTCTCATCCCAGGTATTCAGATAGAAAATCTAAGCTTACTTAAAACTCACAGTCTTTTGTGCAGCTGAGAGGAAGAGAAGTGATTTAACCATAATGGTCATCGTCCCCATTGGCTCAAGGAAAGTTTCTATCCTTTGATGAAATGGATATTAAAAAAAAAAAAAAGAGTTGAAATAGCTAACAATTAAATTGAAAACAAAATAAAAATAAGTCTTGCAACATTCCTTTGGTTCTATTCTTACATCCTGCGAGTATAATCTCCCACAGCCTTTCATTTGAACACAGAGGTCACCTGTGTCCCCTGTGAGGTCTCTGTTTGCACAGCCCACTGCCCCACAGGCAGCAGTAAAGGGCATCCTGTGGCCTCGAGTGCCTCAGGCTACCTTTCCCAAATGGAGTGCTTGCCTGGAAATGTCTCATGTTAATGTTGACTTGGAAGATATTTAAAAGTGACGTCAAGAAGGATTAGCGACTTCGTAAAGGGGCAAGCCTGCTGATGCCACCACCTTTGTAAGGGATATGTTTGACAGTGACATGAGTCCCTGCAAGGATCATTATTACTTCATTATTGTAGTCTTGAAGAGAATTTGACTGGAATGAATCTCTAATGCAATATCTTAACTTCCCCTGCCAGCTTCCCTCCAACTCTGCCAGACAAGACCCTTTGGTACTTGCCATAGACCCTGCTGCCTGAAGCCACAGGCAATACTCCAAAGCCCCTTCCTGATGAATGTCCCATTCTTCTCTCCTTATGTAAGTTCAGCTTTCCTTAGCATGCTCAGCTTCTTCCTACGCCACAGGCCTCCTCTGAAAACCCCGCTTTTACCCAATGCTACTCCAGTGGAACATTTGCAGCTCTCCATTCTCCTGCCTAACTTTGTTTAGCCCATTGCTGAGCACAAGATACAAGATGTGCTGGCAAAAGGAAGTTTTAACTCTACTGGGATCCTGGCAGCCTCCTCCCCTGGTGAGAGCCCTGTCAGGGTTTCTTTGCCTCATCCAGCTGCTGATATTTTTATGAAAGTTTAAGATCTTGGAATATAGTTCTCTATCAAACTTGAATGAACTTGGGCAATGGAATTAGGACAGATATGACTATGACTGAGTAACCTTAGCTTGTTTTCTTTTTTAAACAGGGTGAAAGTAGGATGAAAGTAACTTAAAAATAGTGTGTGCTATTATTAGTTTATGTAGTACACCATAGCAGAAGTTTTCATCCTTTTAGAATTATCTGAATTTTCCAAGGCAAGGCTTACAAATGAGATTAAAGTAAAACTTTGGATGTCTATAGCAAGTCAAATATTTTGAATCTATAATTAACGGACAAAATTAAATTCCTTTAAAGAACTTATTTATCCCATTTAAAAAAAAATAGATTAAGACATGGGATTTCCAGCCAAACACAAAATTAACTGCAAAACTTCAAATTTTCCTACCATAGTTTAATTTTGCAAATGCTCTCCCTTAAATACAGGTTAGGCTTTCTCAACACTCTAGAAGTTATATTGCTTCTAAGGAAACAAATAGTATTAAAATAACAGACTATAAAAAAAAAAAACCCACTTTTCAATTAATAAAAATTAATATTCTCATTTATAAGTAAGAGGAAGGGTTATTTTGTTAGCAAGTGTGAAAATCAGATGGATTTTCACTGACGGCTTTCATTATTTTAATCTAAGATATATATTTCTGGCTGTAGAGTAATGCCTAATGATAATGTCAAATAGATTTCTGACCACTACATTTTTGTATAGATCTCTCATCACCCTGCTCTGATGTGTGAGTCTACTTTATGCACCTGACTCAAGCATTTTTTGATACAGTAATTTACATAACCAAGAAGAAGAAAAGAAATTTTTCTTAATATGCAATCTAAACCTTGCCTGGTACAACTTGAGTGTTCTGCTCCTCACTCCTGGAGCAGTAACTCCACAAATAGATATAGGCACCACCTCAGACCCAGAGGTACCAGTGGGGTTGCGTACAGGTGACAGAGCCAAACCAGGGGTCGAAGGGCCTTGATTTCTTTACCCCTAAACCAGAGATATAACCGTCATGCTTGCCATTTTTACAGCTTAACTCTTTAGTACTTGCAAACTGTTCTGGCATCTCTGACCTGAAGGTCTGTACTAGTGCTTTGATTTCTGAACCGTCTCTGCACAGATTGTCATTGAATTAAACAAACAAACAAAAAAATAAAGAACAAAGTCTTTATCAATCGCACATATCCACTAAACCCCCCCAACATTTTATTGATTGACTGAAATATTTAGAAAGCAATTATATGAATACCTAAACAGTTTTGGGTTTAGAGAGGTAAGATTAAAATCCAGCAATCATTTTCCTCCTGAATGCTTGAAATAGGAAGGATTGCTTCAAGGCTTTACATTACAATTATTCCACTGTGAATTATTTTTATAATTATTTCCACTCCAACTATGTGCTGACATCTACATATTATGTTATAAGTTTCAGCATGTTCCCAGCTCTGACTGTGTTTTGCACTGTAGGCTAAATTCTTGTGTTATTACTGGTGTTATTTTTCTAATGTGTCTCTCTGAGCTGTCCACATGGAAAACATTCTGGCCTGATGATATGCTTTGTTGGGATTACAACTGGGTCAATTAATAATGGTCAGTGATCAGAAGCACCTCTCAGCTAGGTTACATAGTTTAATATGACAGCGTAATTCTTTTGTCTTCCTTGACAAGTCACCTGTCCCTAGAATGACATAGTTCATAAGAATGACTGAAAGACTTGAACATCTTTTTTTCTAGGAGCAGACTCAAAAGGATCAGTCTGGTGAGAAACACTTAGTTGACACGATCACAAATGAGTCACAGAAATGGAGTAAAAAAAAGGTGACAAAAAACCCCAAACATTTTTTCTGTACCTTGAGTACTGTGTCCAGTTCTGGGCCCCTCATTACAAGAGGGACATTGAGGTGCTGGAGCATATCCAGAGAAGGGCAACAAAGCTGAGGAAGGCAACCAGCAACAGGACAAGAGGAAACGGCCTCAAACTGCACCAGGGGAGGTTCAGGTTGGACATCAAGAAGAATTCCTTCACAGAAAGTGTGGTTAAGCATTGGAATGGGCTGCCCAGGGAAGCAGTAGAGCCACCATCCCTGGAAGTGTTCAAGAAATGACATGGCGGGGCACTTAGTGCTGTGGTTTAGTTGATATGGTGGTATTTGGTCAAAGTTGGACTTGGTGATCTTGGAGGTCTTTTCCAGCCTTAATGATTCTATGACTTTATGATTTTATTTTCCCACTTATCAAAAGAGTTCAGCCAAGACTAAGAAGCTGAAAGTTGCAACCAAAGAAGCTTTGAGGAAAAATGCAATACCTATTGATGTCAGAAGGTAATTTATTATTACAACACCTTATCAGCTGTTGCAGCTCATTCGACAGTAAGTGTCTTATTGTGGTTGGACGTTTTCCTAAAAAGCATAATACATTTCATACAGGATTTAATATGGAAGTTCCATTGCTCATGGAATAGAGCAAATCAGGGAAGATGTTCATAATGTTTCTGTCCTTAGAAACTTCATTGTATGATCCTGGACTACAAAACAGTTCCTCGGAAAAAAATTACCCTTTGGTACAGACAAGAGTCGTTCCATATAAACTACATCTGATCTGTTCTGTTTCTTTGAGACACTGGAATATCACCATGTCAGTTTTCAATAGATTTTAAGTAATGTTTCCCCATTTTTATCAATGATGGCACTCATTTTCACTAACTCTTAATTTATTTAGTAATCAAGCATAAAGGTATGGGGGCTTTTCATGCTTAAGGTGATATTCATCCTCAGACAGCGATACTGAAATTTAACTTTGGATGTGTAAACATCTGCACGTGAGCTGGAATTATCCGAAACAGCTTTCCATGCTAACATCTATTTTCAGGAAAGCAGGACTCTGCTTTATGTTCCAAACTTTCCCAATGCATATTTTACAAAAGATGAGTGAAAATGGCACTGGCTGATGACATCAATACAGAGATCAACCAAGTGGTTGATGGTGCTAGGATGAAGTTTTTGACTGTCTGGTGTCTTCACTAAGGTTGATCACACACCTGGATTAAGGAATATCACTTTCCTCTGGTACCTAAAAAGCTGCTGACTTAAAAGTGGAGGCAGAGCTGCACAGAGGGTCTTGAGTCACTGCTGAATGCTGAAGATGCAAAAAATCCCCTAGGAAAGGTAAGGAAGTTGGGGTAATTAGTGCTTCGAGAGCTTTTGCTCAGCTTTGCAGGGACTCTTCTACAAGCTGCAAATGGAGGAAGGAGGAAAAAGACGAGGGCAGGGACCAGCGACCACGAACAACCACAACTTCATCTTGACAAAGGTTCTGTCAGGGACTTTTTAGCAGAATACCTCCCATAAAGTTAATGAGCAACTTCAGTGCAATTTACATGGACTGAACTATATTGCTGAAAAGGAACTCGCAGAAAAATTATTTCTGACCCAGCACTCCCTTTGTTTGCAGTATTGTGTTTCCAAGGAGACAAGTGGGATGCTAGACATGGGTTTCTGCTGATTTTCCTTGAAACTTAATTTCTGGCTCCAATCAAAATGCAGTTGAATGAATCAGAGATTAGTCAATATGTGTAGTTTGGTGTTGAAATTTCCAGAGCATTCCTTCTAAAAGCAGCCCTTCAGAATCTTGTTTATTTGGATAAAGTGCTAAGGTAGATCATATCCTCACATTTTAAGTCAAACACCTAAGGCTTGCTAGTAGAAAAAAAAAAGCTGGAAAAATAGTGTGAGCTAAAACTTCTTACTTGATCAGTTTTCCTTCTGTCAGCCACCTGTTGCCTCTGAAATCTGAATCATTTTCCCTGAATATTTAAAATATATCTATATTACTGCACAGCACATGATCAGACTCAGAAGGGGAGCAGTACCAAATGTACCCTGGCAATCACCTGTGATACCCAACACACATTTAGCTGTTAACACTGCTGGTACCTGAGTCTCTACTTCAGGTCACTGAAGGGATGTGAGAAGTTGTGAATGGTTACAAATGATGCTGCCTCATCTCACCACCAAAACACTCAAAGCATATCTGCTTGCCAAGCTAATAGCATTTCCCATTCCCATCTCACAATTTCCTGTTTTACCATCCGGAAACACAGTTGAGGTACCATTGTTTGTGATGCTGCTTCTTTAGTGAAAGCAAGCCAAAGACAGACCTGGGAGCCACAAAATGTCCTACTCCAAAGCACTGGAGTAGTGAGTAAAACTAATTTTGCAGCCCATTTATCATCTAGGGAAATTATGTCCATGTTCCCAGACGTGATCCAAGTGCCAATAGAGACAGTGAAAAGCAAAGCTTACTGTTCAAAAGTTGTTGCAGAGTTTCCACCTTGCCTGCCAGTGAGATAGTACTGCACTGTAACTGGAGAGTGCTGCAAGATTTTCTGAGTTGTGAAAAAATTCCAAGTTTCCAAAAAGGACATGCCTTTCCTATTACTTGGGGGAACTTTCGAGCACAGCTATATACCTTCTTTACGTTATACCCTAGTCTGAAGAAGTATAAAGATTATTTTTCTCTGAGCTAAGGGGCAATACTCTTCCCACATTTCTTTTTATGAACTTTGCCACAGTCACAGTAAGAAGTTCCATTTTCATCAGTGTTTTTTTATCCTTCCAGGCTATTTCCCCAAGGAATGGAATGCTAACAAACCCCATGCTGTCCATCCCCTTCCACACCTCTGAATTCTAATGCTGTCTTCCAGATGCACTGTTTTTGGACTTTCTGCTGCTTCTCTTATTTGAACCTCTCCTCCACTTACAAATCCTCCCTCCTTTTACTTTTCTTCTCTGCTATTGACAACTGCACCCTTTCCTCCTTCTCAGACTTTACATTTCCTGTAATATTTGATCCTGCCTCCCCCAGCCTCTGTGCTACATGGAAGTTCTAGAAAAAAAATTCTTCAGACACTGTTAAGGTTTCAGTTTGCTGTGTTGTGTTTTTCATTGACAGCCTAGGATAATAAATTGCTTGTTTAGACAACTCTGGCTCTCTATATTGTAAATCTGTCCAGCCTAATTTTGACTGTACTGATGCCAATGCCCTCCGAACAGCTGAAGCACTCAAACTTCAATCTCAGACTGTCAAATGGGGCAAGTTGCCCTCCCCACTGACTTTGTGCTCAATTCAGTCTTTCATGATACTCCATGAAATAAGTTTAAATTTCTTAAACATGAAGGTCAGCATATTGTAGTCCAGCTGCAGAGCTCATAACTGATTCAGTCAGTCCTCATGCTAGCTCCAAAACTTCTCTTAGTTTCTTATCATATTTTTTTACCTTGTTTTCAGGATGTGCTTAAGCCTCACAGTAAAATCATGCCTTACCATTTAGTTACAACACTCAGACTTCTCTCTGGCCTTCAGAAGGGATCTCTCTGACAGATGCAAGCCTTCTGCTTTTGCACATCATGAATAGGCTCAGATTACACAGAAAGGATTTAAGACCAAGGCTGGGATATAAATCCAAGTCTGCCAGCCTAGAGACTCCAAAACCTTAGCGAGATTTTCTAGCTGAAGTCATCAGCACTCAGACCCAGCTTCCCCACTGATCAGTCCTCAGAGAATAGATTCTTGGCCTCTGCTTGCTCACTTTCCACTCAGCACTGACTACATCATCCTTGTGGGTCACTCAGGAAAATGAAAATAAATACAGTCCATGGCAACCCCTCCTATATCATTCTGCGTCTGCTTTCTGCATCGCAAATGGTGTGTTATGTGGCTTTCTTGCCACAGCTGTTTTTTCTAGCTCTGAATTCTTTATCACTGCACCTATTCTCTCCCATTAGACTAAAGTTTGCATCCAAATGATAAATCTCATAAAATTTTTTCTGGATTTAGCCCTCCTCAAGAGCAAACTAAGGAGAAATCTACTGCTGACAGAAAGACAGAGACACTCCAGTGCAACTATATAGGGATGTTTGAGCAGAAGACCACCTGCATTCCACTTTTTGTTACTCACTCTCCCCTTTTTTTGAGCCCATGAGTTGTGTAATCATGCACATCTGCACAAATACAGCATGTAAAGGGCCCCTGGTTGTCAGTGTCAGCTCGCTCTCTCCTCCTTGTGGTTTTGGCTGCAATGATGTTTGATGATGGACAGAGTCAGCTTTGGATAGAAGAGCTATGCCAGACAACCTGGCATGGAAAGTGTATGCTGTCCACGGGCTTTGAACCAGACAGCTGAACACTGATTTTCCTTTCAGTTCCAGATCTAAAATAATTTTAGAGGTTACACCAGTGACTACAACTCATTTTTCACAAGTGTGAAGAAGTCACTGACACGGTGGAAGAAAAATAAAACAGAGGATGACTCAATGCTAATATGAAAAAGTACAGAAATGTATCTAAAAACTCAAGATTATTTTATCTGTTTCTCTTCTGGGACCTGTACATGTGTATGCAGTAGGGTGTGATGGGGAGTGGGGGGGAGGGCAAGGATGTCAACATGTGAATGAGTCTACTGGGAGGTACCTGTGGAAAGTCAGCATTTTTCCCATACAGAAAGAAAAGTCCTTGAGAATTAGAGCATGGGAAGGTGACTGGTGGCATAAATTGTGCAGAAGTATATTCTTATAGATGCCTGTGCTGGTATTTGTGAGGGTAGACTGGCCTCAAGATCAGTTTATTTCCTGGGGACTGGCAGTCTTGTTTCTTTCTTTTATAGAAAAGGCTATATTATGGAGGTCCAGGAATATTTCTAGCATATTTATGGAGAAAACGATTATCCCTAGGACCTCTGCAGTACTGTGACAGGTGACTCATAAACCACCAGTCTCCAAACTGCAGCTGAAGGCATTGTTCTGTTAAGCTGGCAAAAGTGAATGCTTTTGTGATGCCATGTGAGATAGAGAGATTGATGCAAGTTCATACAACCACTCCACTGAAATGATTCCAGTGACTCCTCTTCCTTCTTGAAGGTCTTAGTGGTTTCTTTCATGCTATCCATCATATTCATTTCATCAGAGGTGATGTCCTTCCATTGCTGTCAGTCAGTCACAAATTTTAAAGCAAACATTTTCAGTTTTCTCTGATCTGATCCTTATCCTTGGGAAAAGCTTCCAGTAATCATACATAAATGAACACCATTTCCCTTTCCCTTCCTCCTAAAAGCCTACTACCTCTGTTTGGCTTGCTGTGTGCTGAGGCCACTACATATCACATTAACAGGTAAGGTCTTCTTATTTCTTTCCTACGGAGCTGTTTGTATTTTTTCCTTCAGTAGAAATGCCTCTTTTGGTCTACTCTGTGCCTAATGTTGTGGAGACCTGGTCTTTCACACAACATAGAAACACAAATAATTAAAAGAAATGTGTGAGTGTGCATATGTGAGAGTGGTGAAGCACATTCCCCCACATTTCTTGAGTGTAGAGAAGTAAAATCTATGAATAGTGCAAAATATGGTATTTAAAATAGAGTTTAGTTTTGGTTTTATCGGTCAGATAAAGAAACTGTCCAGAGTTCAAATTTGTTCCATTTGCCCAGTGTCCATCAGTCTTGCCAACAACAGAATAGAGGATGAAAGATTTTATTTTTCCCCTTTTTTGCTTTACAACAAGAATACAGAAATTTAACTCAGTTTCTTCCCAAGAAGGTAGCTCATTAAGCTTCCTGACAGGAAAAAGGACTCTGTTAAATGTTGCTCAGCAGCATGCCAGAGCTTCAGAGAGATAGGACTTTTCTTGTTGGAGGGGCCTTATTCTTAAAGTATGCATTCATAAAAAAATGAGGACTTAACACAATGAGTTCCTGTGGCTTAGGTGTTATCTGGAGCTAAAAATGTAAATCAATTCTATCTACTAGACTTTGCTATCAGTTAAAACAGTACACTCACCATTGAGAATATATGTTTGAAGCTTCTTTTTTATCAGGCAAACTACCAGATATACCTGCTGTGATGATGCTAGAAAGCAATACTCTTACAATGGACTTCCTTCCACCTATCAAGTTGAAAGAAGAGAAAAATAAATGAAACTGACCAACTAACAAACAATTATTCCTCAAAAAACCCAAAATCACATCATGAACACAAAACATAAACTCCAGGATGACTAATGAATACATACACAGAAACTCATCTGTTAACAATATCAGCTTACAAAATCAACTGGTTTAATGAATGTGAAAACATGTAGGAGGGATCACACACCAGCACAGCTATTTAAATTAAAAAAACTTGTGCTTCAAGAAGAGAAGTTTTTGATCTATGATAAAAAAAAAAAATACGTTGGCCATAATAGGACTAATTTTGTTATCAGATCTCAGCACTGCTGACACATTAAATCATCTCTCTTGCACCTATTAGACATGGAACAAAAAAACAGATCCAAGCTTTGGCCCAAACTTTGAGAAATTTAGTTTGAGATAAAGACTGCAATTTCACCATTTCCAATTATTTGGTTTGCAGGTTTTGGCTTTAGTTTTTATTAACTGAATCAAGAAGTTATGATTTCACCAAAGTCCCTGTCAAAGTCTATTAAGCATGTCTTGAGTAGTGATTAAGGACTGCTAAGCTAGTTCATTCTGTCATCCCTTTCAGCCTCCTGCTTGATCTCATGGACTCTCATTCAATTTTTTCCTCATTTACGTTATTTTCATCTTCTTTTTACCACAGTAGAAGATTTAGGGATGTCTTACAGAGCTATATTTACCTTTTTGGCATAACCTTTGTACTGACATCCTGAAGCTTCCCTCCAGGCACTGAATTCAGGTATGAATCATTATGAATGATCTGAGGAGCCAGCCTAACACAGTCGTCCCTGTCTCTTTTTTCCCCACCAACTGACCAGCACAAATGGCACCTAAAGAAGTCTACCAAGTAATTTCTTTTTTGTCCTTGTTGCTGTTGTTTACTCTTTGCCAAATGTCAAGTCATGACCTTGGATCACGCCTACTGTAGTAATAACAACCTGAATCTGTAGGATAGAAACTTCAGAAAACAAGTCAAATAAATGTAATAAAGATTATACTGGTTTTTGTGGGGTTTTTGGTTGGTTTTTTTTTTTGGTTTTTTTTTTTTGGTTGGTTAGTTGGTTGGTGTTTTTTTGTTTGGTATTTTTTTTGTCTGGCAAATGCATTTACAAGGTCTTTTTTCTTAACTCCTCTACATGCTTTTGTTCAATGAGTATCTCAGTTCACAACAGCGTCAGCTTCTCCCAGGATAATTACTGTGAAAACATTAACGCAAGCACAGTCCTCTTTTAACAATGCCTATGTAAAAGTGCCTTGAGCAGCACATATTGTTCTACTGCTTTAAGGTAAAGTCATCAAGTAAGCGACGAGTTCCACTGTGTCTTGGCTTATGTAGCAGGTTGTAAAGAAAAGAGAGGGAGCTGGTGCTGGTGTCTCCTTGGATGGAGATCCCACTGGTTTCCCTGCCAATGCCTTGATCCCGTCAGTTACACCACGCCACAGGTGCACAAAAACACAGCCAGTGTCTGGAGCCATTTCAGCATCCAGCATTGCTAGATCAATCACTAGGCCCTTGGAAATGTGAAGATGTCATTAAAACACATCAACATAAATCTATCCAACTCTGACAAAGAATGTGAAATCTTCTTTATATCAATGGCACATAATGAATCGAACATACCCAATACAGGCAGATGGAAAGTTAATGAACAACGTGTACATATTTTTAGGGTGATCTTGAAGTCTCTCCAATGTAAAAAGGAACTTCCCAGGAACGAACTGTTCTTCTCCTGTTCGAATAGCATATCCAGGCAATAGAATCAGGCACAAATTTCCACCACTTTTAAACAGTTCTTACTCCAGCCCACTTTGTTCATTTCTCTTCTAAACTTGGGGGCAACATTTCAGTGATTATGAATTTGGGCTTTATTTCTATCTTGTGTTTTACAGACTGACTTCAAAGAATCACTGCAGTGCACAAGTATGACTCCTGTGCAAAACAAGTGCCTGTGAAATCCTTAGGCAAGAAAATCAAGGTCAGAATCACTGATCCAGTAGCAAATTTTGTTTTGAATAGGATTTTTTTTCTCTTACTGCTTTCTAGTAATAAATCACTTTAAAGAATACAAGTAAAACACAGTCAGTATAGAAAACAAGTACTCTGTATAACACTTTAAACACAGAAAATTTTGATCTATGTATAAATTTAAAATATTCCTGAAAAAAAGCAATTATTTTGGCTGTCATAAACAGTACTTTTACCACATCTCAAAATATGATTCTCATCTTTACCTGAGTGATTTAATAGGCTCTAAGAATCAGAAATGGAATTAAAAAATATGTTGCCTGCATTCAAGCGCTCTTATACTTCATAGAATAGCATTCCATATTTACTTCTCAATTGAAGGATCATGTGTTCTCCTTTGAAAGAATATTAACCTCTGCTTATGCCACACAATTTGCTTCAGTTTCTGCGCACAAGGCACAGTCTCCTTCACATCATTCCACACCAAATGCAACAGTTGCTCCACGGCAAAACTGCACAAATTAAAGAAACCACAAGAAGTTGACTGCATTGTGGGGAGCCCAGAACAGGGGAAAGGAAAACAGGGCCTCGGGTAAATGTTGTTTGCTGAAGTGAATCATCTAACGGAAGGTTATGTCATGCATCTGACTTCAGGAAAAAGAGAGGACATAGAAGTCCAACAAAAAAATATCAAAATTTGAGTGTTTCAAATAAAACAGCAACTTCTTAACTTTCTCCAAAACAGATAACATTTCATTTCACTGTGAACATATAAAAGATCAGCTCCGTGAATTGGAAAGACTGAAGCACTGCAGCATGGATATTTTGGAGGACTCTCAATTGGTTACTTTGCTTCCTGACACTCTTGCTCCCTTTTCACTGCCAGAGAAGATTCATTCAAATGAAATATTAAATTTTGGCCTTTTTCTTTCTTTTCTTAATGTTTTTGCTTTAACAAACTCAGTTGTTTTTTCCATTCAGTGGAAAAATCTCATTCCTACAGACCCTTGAGCCCTTAAGATTAGAGAAGACAAACAAAATGCTCACATAGCATGTGGTCCTTGATATTTCCCAGTGCATCACATGCACCTGACCACGTAGCTGGCCTTGCCCCATGGAAGGATGGTCCTTCCAGTTGTGGATGTCCTACCTCTCCCATTACCCCAAGGTGGTGATGATTCAGGATGGTTCATGTTGACTCACAAGTTCTGCTTTCCCCCACCTTTCACTGCTGTTTAAAAGCCCTCAGTTCCGCAGCTTGAAATTAATTTACATCTACGATGATTAAGATTTATAGAAGCAGCTTTCATTCCTTCAATGAATAATTTTCTCTAGCCAAGGACAGAGAGTAATGTTAAGTAGCGATTGCTTAGACCTTCTTCTCCAGAGAGCAAATCTGGACTTATTTCCTGCTAATTTGTGAAGAATATCTGCAGAAACAGACACATAGTTCATGGGCGTGGGGTTGGCTGATAAAATAGATGATATTTGAGACTAATAGAGAAATCAAATATTTTCATACTTTTTTTGGAGTTTATAAATTAAACTTGATAGGTATTCATATTAAATTTAGATAACTCAAAATTTCTGGCTGTAAAATAGCATGGTTATGCTGAAAGGACTAATGAAATCAAATTACAAATACAGTGTTCCTCCATCTGTAAGACAGTTAAGATATCTGTGCATTTTGTGGTTTAGAGAGAATTTTGAGGAAGTTGTTTCCAGCCAAAAAGGTTGAATATCTTTTAATGGTGACTGTATGAGGTTAATAACCATAGGACCTGCTTTCAAATACTTCTATCTGGCTGAAATATTTCTGCTTTATTTTAAAGTGTGGCACCAATATTTGTTTGACTATCCATAAATACTCCTACAGAGAGGGATATGAAACCAGTGGAATTAAAGCAAATTTACACTGAGGTAGCTAAAAAAGACAATATAGCCCTTGATGCTGTGATCTGGGATGAAATGATGAAACAAACACCCTGTAACTTCAGCCTTGGATGGTGTAAATAAAGCTGGCAGTACCATCTAGTGGGCAGAGAAAGAACTGAAGAGTACAAATACAAGTAGCCAGAATCCTAAGAACCTAAGAATTATATTGAGATTTAGGAAGCATAATGACAGTAGGTAGCACTTTCAGGATTGTAAGATCTATAATTTTTTTCACATTAATGTGAAAAATATATGTAATGGAATACATTTAGGAAAAACTTACAAGAATTTGGTACCATTTCTTCATTACCAGTCATGTATTTCAGCTAAATATGATTGCTCTATAGCTTCTTTTTCATAATTGTAAGCCTTATGTAAGCCTTATGTTCTAGTCCTTTAACTCTGTTGGTTCTGGACTGTCCCATAAATCTGCATAGACTCATTAACTTTAGATTAGATTCCTTCTTCTCCTTATTGACTCATTGTTATTTTAATGTAGCTCAAGAAGAAGCACAACAGATTTCAGTTTTCCTTCCAAATTTACACATGAATTTTTTTCTTTTTTTGTCTTCTCCTGGTTTAGCTACTTTAGATTGCCTCACTTTTGAGAGGTTTCCCAGCTCCTGGTTATGTATAATATATTAGTCTTAAGAACTACTGAATTCTTACAGTATGGACTGCTCAGTACACTTGGTATTGTAAAATCAGAGGGCAAAATGCTATTTACAATTCTTTATCTCAATATTTATGTGACTTTGAGTAATCAAATTTATGGATTATTCTTTTCTTCCCTGAAAACTGATGAATCCTTTTTTCTCTTCTGAGAAACCAGAATTAAGTTTTGATAAAAAATCTTCACAAGATAGTTTCCATTTTCAGCGATTTCTGCTTTTCTTCCTCTGTGTACAGTTCAAGCCCAGCCAACAACCAAGCCCCAGCAAGCCACTCACTCGCTCCCCCACCAGCAGGATCAGGGAGAGAATTGGAAGTGTAAGAGTTAGAAAACTCATGAGTTGAGATAAAGACAGTTTAATAGGGAAAGAAAAAGCCATGCACAAGCAAAACAAGAATTCATTCACTGCTTTCTTTGGGCAGGCAGGTGTTCAGCCATCTCCAGGAGTGCAGGGCTCCATCACATGTAATGGTGACTTGGAAAGACAATTGCCACCACTCCAAAC
>QWTY01013809.1:722-12238 GCA_008033365.1 Pseudorectes ferrugineus | reverse complement strand
AACCTGAGTGTGAAGTCTCTGCCTCCTGGAAAAGCTGACGTGACCCTGCATGAGCTTGTCATTGTTCTTGACTGGGTCTCTCGTGTCTATCCTGCTGTGCCTTCATAGCATATCTTCAAATCTTTGTCTTTTACATGGCATTATTTTTACTATTAAAAATAATAAGTTGTGTTTTATTTGGCAGAGTGACTAATTTCAATATTTTCCATCTTTTATAGGTGCTCAAAAAGACAGTGTTTTATGACAGATGTTACTGAGCTCATACTGTATCAAATGCCTTTGTGCTTCTCTTTTTCATAATTATACCCTTGATAATTTCAGAAAGAAATCTATTAAAGGAATTCAGAAATACGGAACTCTCTCCCCATGTAGATGTGTTGAACATGCTCCCTTGTCATTCCATCACAGTGAGAAAAGGAAAGAGCAAGGAATTCTAAGTGGTGTTCCCTATTTTCTGTAATTCTCTCCCCAGCTGTATGTGCAGATGTGAATGCTGAGGTAACCTGTCAGATTTCATTTGTTCATCTGTAAAATGGGACTGACTGTAGCACTTGATTACCTTTTTGTTATCATAATGTGGATAGGAAAAATATTTTCTACTTTGGGGTAAATTGCGAGTTCTTTTTACAATAGTACCTGGGGCTGCTTAGGGACTACTGTGAATGATTGCTGTTTCATTTTTACTGAAGGATAACCCCACTCTGGTGAAAGATCAGGATCACATGACAGTGCTCAACAATTCACTGCGGGTGCCCATTAGTTACATTTTCATATTGATTCCATAAGCTGATGTGTTGTGCTTTGGAATGTCAGCAAGCTGGTAAAAGGAATTTTTCCAATTGTATGTGACATAATGGAATTAGAATATTCTCATTTTTCCTTTGGAGTGTCATGAGCAGTCTGGAGATAAAAGGATGGTGCTGACTGGCCTTGAAAGACAAATGTGGAAACACCTATGGTGCAAGGTCCATCTGGAAGGTCTTTATTGCATTATACCCTTACTCAAAGAACCAGAGATTTGTGTGTTGCCTTGGCTATTTCACGGATTAAAGTTGGATATCGCTGTATTTCAGGCTCAAAGCTTCACAAGTCCTCAAAGCTTCAGGCTTCCATTGAACTTTAGTCTTGGTTTTGAAAATTCATTTAGAATTAAATTAGCTGTAGTGATGAAACTGTGGCACTTTAATAGGAATCACCAGATGACATTTAAACATGATCCTGTAGTGCAGTAATGTCAGAACTGGTTTGAGGTAAAAAAAATCCTGCCTTTAGGCAATATTGTTCAGGAAAGTCACAAAATGCAAATGGTTTCTTTGAGCAGTACTTCCATTGATTTGTTTTTGTTTTGAGAAGAGGAAAAGGATCCCCCTTTGTCGGTTGCTGAGATGTGTGAATTGGAGTTGAATCTACAAGTTCTGAGTGCCTCTGAAATCTGGGTCCTTATCTAGACCCTGAAATGCATCTCTCAGCTTTCTAGAGCAAATCAATTCAACAGTGCTTCAAACCCATTTAGACTTCAGGAATGTTCTGACCTTTTTTTGTACTTGGTGGTTTTTGCACCTCCTCCGTTGGTTTCTCCTTTAATAAGGGTGTGTCAGATTGAAGCCGTGGGTCACCAGGGCTTATTAGTTTCTCTTGACTTTTCCTAGTTCATTATTTTATGACTGGGGACTTTTCTAAAGCTAAAGATTAGATTTTAGTGTCAGAACCTGTACGTGAAGAACTGCCAAGCCACTGGCATAAGCTGTTGGCTGACAGAGTTTATTTATCTAACAAGTCATGGCTGCTTGATAAGGTGTCTCCAGCCCACCTTGTTTTCCATGCAATTTCCCTTCCAATGAAGAGAACTGGATTTGATGTGTCAGACATTCATGGTGTTATTCACAGACAGAGAATAGTTTATGATGGTTTTTTTTATCCCCAGCATTTACATATCCCTTTGTTGAAAGAGGGGAGCTAGTTCAGGATGCCAGGTATAATTTGGCACTGCTAGAGCTGAAGGGATTTCGGAAATTTGTCTCTTTTCCTGATAATTACTCTCTTTATAAATGATAGGTGCAGTTCAACAGAACTCTTTCAGTATCCTTCATGGGAGGATGTTTGAAACAATTCATCTGAGTCCATTTGTTCAGCTTATTAAAGTACATTTAATCCAAATTATTTGGCTGTTACAAGTGGAGGCATTTTAAATGTATTTATCCTTGATTACTTACTTGGTTTTCACCTCTAAAGAAATAAAATGTAACCAGAGTTTTCCTTACTCTGCCCTGTGTCATGCAGTAGCCTTGCACAGTTTCTGGACACACAGAGAAGCTCAGTGTTGGTGGAATTTTGGTCTAGAGTTTTATCAGCACAGCAGTTACCCATTTCATCTGTGACTTTCTCAAATAATAGTTCATGTGCTGGTTTCTGGCTTCATCTGACGCTGAGAGCTCCTGAACGTCAGTGTTCTTTCCCCCTGATACAGCACAGTGATATGCAGGGAAGGTGGAAAGAAAGCACAGTATTTTCATTGGGGACTGTAGAGTTTGGGTGTTTTGGCTCTTACTGGTCATTGGGGCTTAAAACTCAATTTTGGGTGTCAATATAATGGCTCAAGTTATTGTTCCTGGTGATCAGGTTAATGGCCTTTGTTCAGGAGGGTCCTTTGTCTTACCAAATGTAGAGATCTGCTTTGGAGGGCGGGGATTCACTCCGGGCTGCAGCTGAAAGTGTTTTCTGTGTCTCGGGCTGTGGTGGGAACAATTTCGCTTTGCACAGGTGCTGATAATGACAGCATTGTAGGCACAGGTGAGCTTAATTAAACCCAATTATTTTTCAGTGAGCATGTGGGACTGTAGCTCCTGTTAAGTGGTCAGCACTTTGGGAATTCATCCCATTTGCACAGACTTCTCCGTGAAGTTAAGATCCCAAATTACTCTCTGCTCCAATGATCACAGAATAGTAAGGAATGCTTCTAGAGGATAATTCACATTGATGTGATGTTTTGACTCCAAAAGGACCTTTCTTCTTCCATCAGCAAAGTGTTAGGCAAGTAAGTTAGTATTTCTGGGCATCAAATGTGGGTGAAAAGCTCCCCTTTCTGTTACCTGTGCTGTTTTGTGTATTTTGTTATCCAAATATTGCTCTAATAGGTTATCCAACCTTCCACCTTCTTACAAAGCAAGTTGGGAGTTGCCAGCGTCTGGTTTTGTTAAAGTTCTCTTTGTTAGTGAAGAAATACACTTGTATTTATGTTGAAATTTACATTCTATGCTAAAGTGGCACAAAAGTAAATAGCACTTTACATAAGTACAGGGTGAATATACACCCTCCCACACCCCACCCCCCTTCATAATTTTTTATTTGTCTCACCAAATTTCAGGTTTTAGTTCCTCTTAACTGAAAATAAAATCAAACAGTGTGAGCTTTTGGGAAACTATTTTGAAGAACAGAAAATGCAAACCACATGGTACCTTCACAATGTGAAGATTTAGTGGAGAAATCTTTCTTCATTGGGAAAACAAACTCTGCTGGGTTTACTAAGTGACATTTCAAAGCAGTCGGAGATGAAAGGACTGTGGTCTAATTCATTGCATATGTGATATTTCCTAGTGGATAGGTGTTATGTTGAAAAAGAAGTCAGGGAAGTGCAGTAAAACTGAGGGGGTTTTGGTCTGAATTGGCGGTTTAAAAATGAGTCTAATCACGTTTTTCTATCTAAAAAGTGGCAGATATCCATGATCAGAAAGTCACAGCTAGAGTTACTGTTCAACACTTTGCACTATAATGCTTTTTAAATGGGACTTTCTCAAGCTGTAGCAGTTTTAGCTGAGGTTTTTCATGCTGCATGTTTTCTGACTGATTTGGAAAAGTCTCTGTGAAGTGGTTCAGTTGTTTCTGAGAACAAAGGCAGCTAGAGAATCCTGAGTTCTAGCCAGCTAGAATCATTTCCAGGAGCAGCACTAGTTGGGTTAAATCCTGTGATTTTTAGTTTTGGAGGCAAAGATAGATGGTGTTTTCCTTAATCTCTCTTTCTGAAGTGATGATGATGTATGAATGCTAGCATTCATTTTTACTAAGTAAGATTCATGACTGCAGATAACTCCTGCAAACATGTCCCTGCATTACAAAAAGGCACATAAAAAGGGGGATGAAAATATTTTGAAGCTTTTGGTCTAATTCCATGAAAAATCTATTCAAAGTTGCCAGACTTTCCGAGTCTGAAAATTGGGTTTAGTTTACTCTTAATGCAGGATTGAGATGGTGGCAGCTGCATTATTCTGAGGGTCTGGTCTTTGGGGGGAGCAGAGCTGGGACAGCAGAGCTGCGCATGGATGTTCCTGGGTTTGTTCCTCTTTCTGAGCCATGGTGGGCCCGGTTTGCAGGGAGAGAGCAGCACAGCCCCTCAGTGCCTCCTGCTCTGTGCTGCCTCACCCTGCCAGGGAGGAGGGAGCACTCGGGGGCACGCCAAGGGTTAAGGAACAGGTGTTTGTGCACGGGCCTGCTGTCTCATTTCGCACACAGGATGGATAGCTTCCTGGGAAAGGATCCCAGCTTTGGGGCTGAAGGAGGGTATTGTCCTGTCTGTGCGCTCCGGCTCCGTTTGTTGCAGGAGCTGGAAGGTGTGCGGGTGGCACGGGCTCGGCGTGGGTTTAACTGGGCAGTCTGGCAGAAGCTCTGGCGTTTTTGTCAATGATGTGGCTGTCGCTGTTTTGCACACTCGGTGTTGGTGGCAGCATCCTAGAACACGTTTTTAACAGCCCTTCAAAAGACCAGAGCCTTGTTCTTAGGAACCAAGTGCAAGCCACGGAAGGAAGATATCCTCTGCCTATCTGGTTCTAGGCATCCTATATTTCCTCTCAGAAATTTCCCTTGGCGTTCAGGACTCCGTTTTCTGAATCCTTCTTTTATCTTCCCTCGCTGTAGCCAAACGTGCTGGATAAGTTTGCAGGTTAACTTGTGTCTCGTGGAAGGAGCAAAGATTGTAGAAGGATAAAGAGAAGTTTAGTAACGCTCTGGGGAATTACATTCTGTTCATGTTCCTGCTGCACAGCACTGTACTGGGGGAAAAAAAGGCACATTTCTGTTATGCTTTGATATTTTTTTACAGCTGTCCCTAATGTAAGCAGGAGATTTGATCAGAACTTGCACTAATACTGAATCCTTCAGAAAATCAGGCCACAGGTTTTCTAAATTAGGCATCTGTATTAGCAGATGCTTCTGAGAGTGTGGCTGCTAATTTTGCTGTGCTGCAGTTCAGCCTTTTAAAGTCATGGAAAATTCTGTTCAAGCAAAGGGCTGTGTAAGTAAATGTATTAATATTTCTGAAGTGGGCTCTATAGTACCATGATAAGCTGCCTAAAAAGTTTATCAGAATTTTCATAATTCAGTACAACACTTGAATATTGTGTCTTGAATGACTGCATGGGGTTATACATAACGATAAAGAAATGGTGAGCAGCTGTCTGTTCTGTCAGCCTCACTCAGAAGTACTCTGGAAGAAATAAATTGTCATTAAAGGCTGTATCTTAATGCATATGTATGCAGGGATGAATTAAGTTTAAGTCTGGATTTCCTTATTACTTTTTTAGTGCTTTCCTTGGCAAACTTAACATTCTTTTTTTGTGAAGGAACCTTCTGGCTCATTGTAGGCTATTCCTGCTGCTTTTAATATCCTTTGAGATTGATTCATGAAGTGCCAACATCTTGAGCTGTGGAAAAAGGGTAAGAATCCTAAAGAAAGACCCTGGATACACGAGAATAAATTTGAACTCAGACTCTTTCTGTGCCACTTTGATCTGAAAGAGACATCTTGTGATTCAAAGGAGCTTTTTTGTTAACTAAGACCATGAATTCAGTTCCATTTTGATTAAAAACTGATAGCATTAGCAAAATATATAGAGACAACATCTGGTTCAGGTTTATTGGAGTGATATTTTAGAAAACTAAAAGAGCTATGTCTGGTAATTTTTGAATGTGTCTGTATGTGATAAATGCTTCGAGGAGAAAAATCTCTGTGGCTAGATGAGCTCAAGAACATTTTTATATTGGTGACGTTCAGGTGATCAATGTGCTGGTGTAGGATATTGTGATGTGTGTTTCCCTTTCACTGGCTGACGGTTCAGCACAGGAGAGTGGAGTTGTGAGGAAACAGAAGGAAATGGAAGTGGAGGGTTCAGTGGAAGGGTGCTGGGGTACCTGGCAGACCTGCAGGAGGTGCTGGTGGACCCAAATGCAAACAGCTTGGAACTGTGCATGCTGTGAAAATTACCAACAATACAGATCATGGGAAGGAAAACCTGGGGCTTCTTGACTTCTTTTCTTTAGGTCTCTGAACAGAGGGCAGGAAAAAAAGAATCTTGAAGCAATGTTTTACTGTAAATGAATCAAGTGGCTATCGTTGGCTTGCTGTGTGTGCTCTGAGCAGTGTCAGGAGGATCTGGCATTCCCCTGTGGCACACTGCTTGCAGAAGAAGTTTTCCCCACCAGATTTCAGATGCTGTAGAATCCACTAAAAGCTCTTTGCAGCTGTCAGGGAATGAGGATTCAACACATTGCAGAAAAGGCTGAGCACATTGAAGGCCAAGAGTGGTACTGACCTGTGTGGTTGATAAAAATATTGCAAGAACCTCCCTCAGTTTTTAATCTGATGCATTTTTAGGTTTTAATTTACATTTTTTCTAGGCTTCAACAACAAAAGTCAGACTTCCTTTAAGATCTTTATAAATATTCCTGCTAATTAAGCTATTGACAGTGAGGCTGAGAAAATCTACTTACAGATTTTTTGAGTGTAGTGGTTAATGCTTTGAGAATTACTTTGTCTGTTGTATGAAGTTCCTTACAGTCAGCTTACAGAATGAAACTTTATTTGAATGTCAGAGTGGTAATTTCCTTTCGCAAGTAGCAGAAATAGGCTCAAGACAATCCATTAATTAATTTATTTTTAAAAAAGGGAAATACTAAGTGCTTAGGGAGAAAGAAAAACAGAAGTGTCCTCTTTTAAAGTCTCACAGAAGTCTGTTCAATGGCTCTGGAGTTCCTTGGTACTTCCTAGAGTGCCCGTCAGTGCCTTACCTGATTCTGTTTTCATCAGTTTACTTACACATCACCACTGAACTATAGTGCGGGAGATTCTTTAGCTGATAAATCAAGCTTTTATCCTCCTATCCTTCTTGCAAGAGGGCTTACTTGAAAGAAAAATAAATATTTTGTAGGTTCTTTTATTTTACTGTGTGAACAGAGACCAGTTATTTGTAGTTCTGAGGGCTTTCTTCTGGGACCTGTTTTGGTTTCCTCAGGAAATGTACCTTATTCTCTTTTTCCTCCCTTAAATGTCATATATTAAAAAAATCTAAGGAAATGGTGGTGTTCAAATAATTGTAACTGAGAACAGAAATCTTTGATTTAGACAGCACAGCAGAGCAGTCTGTGTTTCAGAAGCCTTCCTTTAATAAGCAGAAGTGACCTGGAGGGTTTCTCCTGAGTTGGAGTGGTGTGATAGCACAGAGTTGATAGAGTTGAAGCGGATAGCACAGAGATTGGATGCACTGCAGTGTGGGATAAAACCCACTGAAATGGAGGTTTTTAATGCAGCCAGCGAGCCCAGAAGCTCTGCTCCATTCAGGTCTGGGAGCTGATGATGTGCACAGGGAACAGCTCAGCCCAGCACCAGGCAGTGCCAGGCAGCTCCCATTGCTGCTGCTTCTGCTCAGAGAGAGCCAGGCCAGGCTGCAGCAGGGACCCGGCCGAGCTCCTGTGCTCCTCACCAAGCCCAGGCAGCTCTCTCTTGGCTCTGAAGGTAAATCACCAATTCCCTGCCATGGCAGCAGGTGCAGGTTTGGGTTCTGGCCAGATCGTCCTTGACAGGACAAAGTTGGTTTTATGCTTTGTTTTTTGCATGTAGCCGTTATGTTGGCCAAGCTCCCATAATAAATTATTTTTATGTGCCTAATTCGTCCCCAATGAAACAGACCAATCCATTAAGGATTCTGCACTGTTATGTGTTCTTGTGGTGTATGACATCAGTAGAATGCCACAAGTTAATTACATTCTTAATTACAGCTTTGTATTGAATTAGGGACGTATTATACATAGAATAATTGAAAACCTGCTGAGATCACGTCTGGTAACATCTAATTGTATCCCATGATTTTTTCTCCCTAAACTTTAAATAAAAACTGGCATTTCATTTAGCATGGTTTTAATTAATTGACATGAGAAATGTAATTAGAGCTCAGGCAACAGACCAACTATCTTAAAATAATCACTCAGAAATGAATGATATTTTGGGGAACAATTAACAGTTTCCAGAGCAGGCTCTATTCTCCTGCATTTCTGGAAAAACCTTGAGCAGGCACAATTGAAGAGAGGACTCTCTGCTATTGGAAGAGAAGAAAGATCTGAATGTTCAGAGACGTTCTCAGTGCTCTTTCAACTTGAGGAAACTCGATCCGCTCGCAGCTTCAGGCACAAGAAACCTAAAATAGCCCAGGAAGAGAAGGGAGATGTAATGATTTTCCTAAGTGTTGGGAAGGACAGGGCATGGCTGCGCTGTACCAGCAGCAGCAGAGGTTCCCGGTGGCCTGAAGGACAGGGAATTTCTTTCCCAGCTTTTGATGACTCCAATGGAATTACCTTCTCCTGCCAAGAGCAGAGGAGTTTCACCTCAGCATCGGTGAGAGCTGCTTTGAGTTCCCCTTCTGCCTTTGTGTGCCAGCTCCCACTGCCCTGTGGCAGAGTTTGTTTGCCACCCGCCATCCACAGAGCACTACTGCAGGTAACGGGGGAAAACTGCATTTCCTCTTTTCTTTCTTTCTGCACTTCTCTTTAGCAGATTCCTGCCCTGAGTTTCAGGGCTGTGGGTCGCTGAGTTAGGCAGGACCCAGTAGTGAGGATGGTGGTCAGGCAGTTGGCCATAACACTGGGCATCTTTTGTCCTTTTGTCTGATAAAAATCTTGTCTGTGATATTAAAAAACCCTAGACTTTAAAGAAGTCAGCTGAGAAGGAAATGCAGCTGAACAGTGTGTTCAGTGAGAGAATTTCTGAGCCTGACTTCTAATCAGAAGCTTTGGGTCTGTCCTTTTTCACTTTCCTTTTGCAGAAGCCTTGGAAATTGTTTGGGTTTGTGTTTTGTTTAGCAAATAATGCTTTTTTTCTATTGGCATTTTTCCATAGAGACAAAGCCTTTCATGTAAATCCACCTACAACAAAGCTTTAATTCCAGGGTGAAGAATAATGTCCTTTGGCTGTTTGCAGAAAGATTTATTTGTTTCAGGACATACAGTTATTTCCTGTGTATAACCTGACTTAGAAGTTGTTCTGTTTGATATCCCTAAAACGAATGTGCACTATTTAGACCTGCCTATACCTAAATACACATGTGCTCTGTTTATAAATGGGGAGCATATGCAGGGGTGGCAGTGCTGTGTGAGAGCAGGTTTGAGAGATCTCACTGTGCTTGGACACCAGCAGAAAAACCCTGGGTGCATCAAGTGAGAGCTGGCTGGCAGCCACAGCACACAGAATGGAGGGAATGTTTGCCTAAAAGACTAGATTGTGTCAGGCGTGACTAAGCAGGAATTTTAGCTAAAATGCGTTAGCAAATTGAATGCTCGGAGCAAAAGAAGAACGTTCGTGCTCTTATCTTTGCTCACTTGAGAGCGGGTCTGATTTTTAATATAAAAATCAATGGAGGGAGGGAAAGGAAGTTCTGCAGAGTGTTCCTTGATTTTTAGGAATGCTGATGTAGGTGACTGCTGACTATTTTGCCATGGCTCTGTTTACATTCCCTGTGGAATATGCATGCCCTTGACTAGCCTGTGGCTCGTGGGGCACGGGGCTGTCAGTCAGGCAGTAAAATACTTTAATTACCCCAAGCACCAGACAGAGCCAGAGAGAAAGGGTGGGAAGGGATGAAAGGAGTTCACTTCAGGCTTGCTTTCTGACTGTCAGAAGAAAGATAAACCATAAGTCCTGGCTATTATTATCCTTCCTTTCTCCATGAAGGGCATTCCTGATGGAAGGAGGTGTCGGGGTGGATGTACTCTGTAGGTCCTGCTCTGAGTGTCTGAGGGTATGGGAATGGTCACTGCAGCGATGGCTTCGTGGAGTTTTATCCAGCAGCTCAGATAACCTGGAGCTGAGAGGGGGAGAGATTTCCTCCCCCTGCTGCAGGACCATTATGTGTTTATGACAGACTATGATGGTATTTTTCTTCACTATTTCTCCCTTCAAACTCTTAATTTCCTTTTTTTTTTTTTTTCTCCTTGACATCAAAAACACTTCTTCCCAGGTAGAGATCTTCAGCAGTTAAATTGTGCTCACCTGGAATAAATGGGAACCCCTGTTGCTATAAGGTTTCTGAAAAGCTGTCTCAATTAATTAATAAACAGGTAGGAAACTTTGCTGAAATACATGACCCTGCCTGCTCAATCTTTTTTTTCTTTTTTCTGGCCTGCTGTGTTCTTTGTTCATTACTTTTCTAAGCTTTTGGGGGCAAAAAGAGGGATCCAATAGCCTGAATTGGTGAATTCAGTAAACTCAATTTTCCTTGCTGTGATTTCTGGCAGATCCCTGTCTCCTGAAGGCTGGAGAAGTGAGCACATGAAATGAGCTGACAGTAATGGGCAACCGTCTGTCTTCTCATCTCCCTCCAGTCTTGCCTAAGCCTCCCATTTTTCAGTGATAATGCTAAATGAAGTACGAGCTTGGACAGCAGCCAGGTGTCAGCACATGGCAGAAGGTTTTAATTCTGCTTTTAGAAACTAGATAAGTGGTGTGCTAATATAAGCTAATAAAAGCACAACCTCTCTTCTCAGTTGGACAGCTTGAGAGTGAAGATGATCGTGACGCTGCCATGTTGCAGAGTTTTGTGTTGGAGCTTGTTAAAGCTCTAATTATTACAGCTGTCTCTGTAATGTGCTGTCTCACTATTATAACATCTATTTGATTATATGCAATGACAGAGCAACCAGATACATTAATTCCCTGGGAAGCTTTTTGTCTCTTGATTGTGTGCTTTTTTCACAGTTGTGTTCAGACTCAGGCACTGCTCAGGATTCATCTCTGCTGTTGTCCTTTTCCATCCCCCTCCCAATTCCAGCGCTGAGAGCTGTGTTTCTGAGCAATCACCAGGTTATTGCATTTAGCTGCTTCCTCTCTGAGCGTCCCCAGTTTCTTTGGATGCGCTGTAGCCACAAAGTGTGCTGGAGCTTGTGCCCAGGACAAGCTGATTATGCTGGAGTCTGTGCATTCTGATGATTGCTGGAGACATCTGGTTTCACTGAAGAAATTCAAACCGGAATGCCTCTGAATGCACAAATGGACTGAAATTAGTGTTTTTAACATTAACTGCGTTTTAGCCTTTTTCTCTCATTCTCCACAGATTTTAACCCCTTCCACTCCTCAGCAAGTCTGCGCTTGAGTTTGTGTATAATCCTCTGTAGCATAGGAGAAAGGCTGCTTTAATTTTATGGCTTTTAATTTTTTTTAAGATGTGGGATTACTGTAAATTGTTTTACAGAGATCAGTGAAA
>QWTY01013808.1:1797-12727 GCA_008033365.1 Pseudorectes ferrugineus | reverse complement strand
CTCTCTTAGACATCCCCTTGTCAGTGTAGTTCAGGGAGCTGGGCTTCCAGCTTCCTGCAAGGCAGGAGAGGGGAGGTTTCCTAGCCCAGCCCCTGACCTTCCCCATGGCGTCTGGGTGAGACGGGCATCCCTGCCATGCTGGGGCCTCTCTGCCCGCCTGGAATGCGGCACCGCTGGGAGCAGAGGGCAGCAGATAACGAGCAGGCAATTAAACAGCTTACTAAAAGAAGACACAGAGTAAATGCTGTGTGCTGCTCATCTTCTATTTTCATAAACTCATACATAGGATCCAGTGAATTGGGAAGTAGGATGAAGGTTATCGCAATTTTGACGCAAACACTTATATGGCTAATCTCTTTCTAAATGCTTATGTTTTTAATCTCAAGCCTCTTTATGTGGCTGAGCTGCACTTTTTTCTAAGTTGACTTTGTTTTATGGGGAAATATTTCATATCAGATTGCTTAAGCTCTGGGCTGTCATGTAAATACCTTCTGTCAAGTATATAATACACATTTTAAAATTTGTCTAAATATTTATGCTCTTGAGGGGATCACCGTATCTCTCGACAGACAGTTACAATCTAGTGTGTAAATAAATCGTACTTCTTTCTTTTCCAAATCTTCATTGTTTTTGCAAGAAACTGTAACTGTTTGAAAGATATTTGAATCTTACAAAATTCTGGAAGATAATTTTATTATTTACTTGAGAAAAAACTACCTCCTGTCGTTCAGCAGTGCCTGCAAATATATGTATGGGCATGTATATACAGATATACTTTTTTTAAAATGCTTGTATTTCTTCTAAAAACTAAAGGCCAAAATATAACTAAATGAATTTATGTGTGCCACCACATTTAAAGTTATCTATAGCAATGCTATGAAGCACATTTTTTGTTATTTTAGATTTGCTTCCATGGATTCATTTTTTCTTATTTTAGTAATTTTCCTGCCTATATTACATTGGTAAGATCTCTGGTGTTAGGAGTCTTTAAAATGAAATAATTAAAAGTTCAGTGAAATTCAGTGGAGCAAAGTTAGGTAATTTTCATTCATTTCCAGGTAATGAGCTGTATTTTTCCACATTTGTGTGAGAAGGAAGATTATTAACACTGAAGTTTAGAATGTAGCTCGTAATCAATAAGAGTTACAATAACTGTGATTGATATCAAACACAAGATTGCTGTAATGTTAAATACATCAGAAACTGTTCACTGATAAAAAAAGATCTTGCAGTTTTAACTGAAGGAAGTATATTTTGGATGCTAGCCTGTATAAGTCATAATACATTGTATTTGTCTTTCTTTTTGCTTTTTACGATAATAAAATATATCCAGAGAAAGTAAATCTGTGATTTTAACATCTTTTGACAAGCACATTAGACTGTAGAAAGAGCATCCAAGTTGGGGCTCGGGGCATATGGTGCTACCTTCTGCTAGCATAGCTCCAGAACAAGTCACTGTGCTCACCAGGGGGTCATATTCAGACTCTCAGGTTCCTTCCTCTGGTCTGGGGGAAAAAAACGCATTTCCCCTTCACACGGAAAAATCAGAACACAAACTGTAAACCTCACTACCCTGGGATACCTTCACTGTGCAGAGAACACACATGCTATGAGATGTTTTGCTATCAATCAGGTTTTTTGTCAGGGCATTCAAGAAAGGCGCTATATTAGCCTTTGTAGATATTTATAGTTATTTTTTCATTCTGAAAAGACATATAATGCTACTTTGAAAGAACATATGTTTATACTGTGATGTGAAATCGTAGAAGCATTTCAAACGTATGTACATTCAAAGTATTATTTGAGTAGGTGTTTTGTGAATAGGTAGCAACTGCCACAAACTTACTTTTCACATTCTCCTAGATTGTCTTACTTTATTTAGATTTGAAGACTGGTATTTATAGTAGATAATCCAAGTGTTGTGTGTCTTGGGAATTCAACATATGGATGAGGATATGGAAGGCATTAGTTATATGAGATTTGTTGACCAGCTTTTAATTCAGATTGTCATTTTTAACACACGGCGGTGCAGATGGTGAAGTTTTGACTGTCCGTCAGAGCCCAAATACCTTAGGGACAGCTGTTGCTGATAAATCATTTTACATGCTTTAGGTCAAGAGTCGTCAAACCTGTTACAACACCTGCTTCTACATATGCAAATCTGTTGTTTTGTCATTTCATTAAACAAGGAAAAGTAGTGGTCTCTCTTGGCCATAAGTAAGCCTGGAACGTATCCTGTATGAAATGAAATACAGCAAGAAGACAACTGTGGTTTCTGCAGTACAGCCATGGGATGCTGCTTCTGTTTGGGGGCTTTGTTTCTGGAAGACTGCCTGCAATTTGGAAGGAGGGTAGAAAGACAAGTACATGTTTGGAGGCAAGAAGTAAAGGGAAGGTGTTTGCTGTCATTGACTGTAGGGTAGTTGTGAAGTTTGACATGCCCAGAAGCCAGCGGGTGCCATGTGGGGCTCCCCTACACTGCATACCTCTGTTTTCATCATCTGGTGAGCCTGCAGCATGATTTCCGGGCACTGGAGCATACAACATGTCTACTTCGGTTTGGAGCTGATTGATCCACAGTACAGAACATGCTTGTGGGATCTTCCCTTGCTATAGAAGGACATAAATGATTGAAATGTTTTCTTAAGGAAGAAAAGTATCATTTGTTTATGTACTTCAATGCCCAGCAAAAAAATTCCTGTCAAATGGCAGCACACTGCAAGAACTGGGGGTTTACTGCACAAGGTTATGCCTGGGCTTTGGAAACTTCTAAGATGTTTATATTTGTTTAATTTATCAGGTATGTAGGAGAGTTTAAATCATGCGGAGGAAACGTCTTTGTTTATTGCACTTCACAAGTAGGGCTGTGGCATGTAATAGAAATGGCACTTAGGGATTGTTTTTTTTAAGCAAAGTGACAGAAGATTTTATCCTGCACTGCCATAGATTGCTGTGGGGGAGAAAGGGAAATAGTAAAATTGATGAAGAAATGTTGCATGCTGTCATTTTAGATTATGTTATTTTGCCATGAATTTGCTGCTAATTTTTTTAAAGATACTGTAAAATTCCGCTGTTGCAGAAAGTACCACAGTAGCGCTGTCGTCTGTTAATTATTTCATTCCACGGCTAGTTTGTCAACAGTATTTTAATCAAGCCACCAGCAAAAATGCTTTTTGAACATTTTGTGGAGAAAAAAGAATACCCCCATGACCTTTCAACCTTGTCAGCTGAGTTTTCCCATTCTGACACTAGGCATTATTTTTGCAAAGGTTGGAATTTTAACTCTTCAGTGAACCAGATATCATTTTTATTGGGATATTAATTCTGGTAGGTGCTAATCTCATCAAGATTTGCAGACATTTTCCTTCATAGGCCATTCTGATTTGTAGCTTTTTCTTTTCACAGCAGTATTAAATACCAAACCTCTCTGATATGGAAGTTCATTAGAGATATGTCTTTGATGGCAGCCCTTTCAGGGCTTCAGTTTCAAATACCTTGATGTAAAGCTTAAGAAGCCATTGTGTTGTAAGCCCTCCTTGATGTGTCTTATTTAGATCTGCATAGTAAATCAAGGAAAGTAAATAACAAGGCAGCAGATGGAAGCATGGAGATAAGGCCAGTGAACAATTGTATTTGTATTTTGTTATGATGTTGACAGGAGCTAAAATTCACTAATCTAGTTCAACTGATCTGCATTTCAAAGAAATCTCATTTAGCAGCAACTTGAAGGTTTGGAGGATAAAGTTCTTTTATTGCAGCTTTTATTGCATTCTTTGCTAATTTATCTGGTCAAGATTTAGCCTTGCTTACTTAAAGCAGCAAGCATGTTACAAGGAGTCTTAAATACTACGAAAGCATTAATGTCTAGACTATGAACTGAAGGTAATTACATATCCAGCAGTGAATAGGCTACATTTAGGAAATACTGTTGTCCAAATGGAATTGGAAGAGAAATGCAGATAAGGTGTTTTTCCCCATTTTCTCGAAGGGGTTTTTTTTTTTTAATTATTTTTAATCGTGTGGAAAATTAATATAAAAGCAAACATAAAATTATTAAATATAAACCCCAGAATTTCTTGAACTGTGAGTTCCATTATACCATACTTTGCTGCTCTGTTTACAAACTGATAGCTCATATTAAAGTTTCATTTAGTGATTGCCCTCCTGTGTCTCTTAAACAAAACTATTAAAAAGTGGACAATAATTTAATAGAACGATGAACCACAATTATTTTATGTGGGCTCTAAATGGTGTAGACGATGTATATGTAAGTTAGGTACTTCATATTAGATACAGTACAGACATGTCATTTGGAAAAAAAATGTGATAAATTGTAAGAATCAAATATCATTAAAATGAAAAGGGATAGAAAGTAGAATTTAGGGTTTCCTTTTGCGAATTTAAAAAAGTTGTTTAATCTTAAGGCCAAAAACTAGACTTTTACTTCGATTTAGTTTTCAGTTTATAATATAAATACTAACAATGGACTATTTAGGGTATTGAACACAAGTGTATCCATACCTCTGTACAGATGTAATGATAATAAACCAAAGCATGCCAGTCTGGTGTACATCCACTCTAATAATGGGCCCCAGTTCTCTAAGACATGTAAATCAAACCCAGCAGCTGCTATGTGTTAATGCTGTAGTCCTTGCTGCCCTTCTGCAGCCTGTCCTTGTCACAGAGCCTACACCTGTGCCCTGAGGACTGCACTTCCATCTCATTTGCACTGTGGGTCTTTGCACTTCTTTGTAGTGTGTCTTTGTAGGCTCGAGAGGAGTGGAGGGGGAGGCAGCTGGGGATGAGGGTGCTTGCTAGGCTGCAGTGATACCTGATAGCTTTTGACTGCTGGACTCCATAGGCTAATCAGATCATGGGGTGGTAAATGCTTCTTTAGTTGTAGTACTGGCTTAAGCATCTTTTGGTTCCTTCTCCTCATCGCTATACCTCTAAAAATGTTTGCACAGTGTTTTGTGGGTCTGGTGGACTCCATAAATCTGAAAGTAGCTTTTATTTAGCCAGTTTAATTTTAATCTAGATTAGTTCCCCAGTATGGCTGACCATGTAGCTCCATGCATGCTTTCCTTGGCACAGCTCAGTGGCCAGTGCTGGGAAGGGTGAAGTGGTACTGGTTCTGCCTCTGCCACTGAAAGAAATGTTCATCAGTCTACACCCCAAGACACACAGGCTGAGCTTCCACCGCCAAGTGAGCCATGCCACATCACAATTGTGTGATCCCACCTTATCCATGTTATGTCTCCTCACTCCTCTCTTGCCTTAGCAGGGATGACCATGCTTTGGTCAAAAGTTGATCACATGTTTTGCAGGACTGTTTTAAAGTCAGCACGAGGGAGGAGTGAGAGTCTGCAGGTGGAGCTGAAGAAGGGAAGTTAGGGCTGCTTTGGCTCCAGATTAGAGTGGTTTAAGGCATTGTGCTACTGCATTCTCTGGAAGTTTTACCTTTAGCTCCAGACCAGTGTATGCTGTGTATGTGTGAAAATAAGTAGACAGTACAAATAGCCGTTATTCAAAAAAGTGATTTGCACTGCTTTGTGAGGGAAGTATATACCAGCCAATATAATGATGACAATAAAATAAATCGAACTCTCCTAGAAAACTCCACAGTGTAAATGAACATTTATTTACATCCCAATCTGCCAAAGTTCAGAAGAAAAATTTTGAATTTAAAGATATCCCAAGGATGTCATCCTATTTACAGTACCCAGAAGCAAACAGGTCCACGAGATCAAGCACAGACATGTTCACATTTTTAGTTAAACTCTACCTTCTTCTGCATAACAATATAAATCATCCCCTCAAATAAACATATGCTCCTATTGTCTGTCCTGCCACGGTCTCCAGAGTTTCATCACCCATAATATGTTTTTAAAACCTCATGCCCTTGTATCTTTGGCTTCAGGATCGCTGAGTCTTGCTCCATCCCGCTTAAGCCCATCCCGCGTTCTGGCGTTGCCTAAGGTGACAAGGAGGGATCCCGGCTGTCACTGAATGCTCGCCTCTTGTCTTCCTGTCCCTGCTGGCTCCATGCACGTGTTGTGTTCCTCACAGAGCTGCATAAGGGGACAGTGTTTTCAGCAAAAAGGATAGTGGGAGAGAAAATAAAGGAAAGAAGGAGAAATAGAGGGGAAAAAAGCCAAATGAAATTATACGGAATTTCTCACATCTCTCTCTCTGCAGAAACCTTTTACACCCCCGCCAATAATACAGGAGTACTGCAGCACCGTAACAGTACTGGACAGTAATGAGTAATATTCTCTCAGGTGATAGGGATCCAAACTAGTTATCAGTGAAGTGGATTAAAAACCAAACTTGAATTCCTACTACCATCACATTGGTATTGGTGTTGATTGCATAACCTTGATGGGCTGAATTGTGTGTGATGCTCCTTGTCTGGAATCACACCGAACTGCTCAGCATTCATTTCTTCAGCTCCTGCTGCGTGTCCCTGTGCTGAATGACAGCCTAATGTTAGAAAGAGAAGGGCAGATAGAGCTGGAAGGAATATGGGGGAAAGGAGGTGGCAATTTTCCCACTGGTGATGACTGGAGTAAAATATTCCCAGACATATTAGCCACAAGAAGTACTATATAAATTTACCACTATCTATTTAACCTTCTCAAGCTTGGATCTTGGTTTAACAACAGTTTACCGAGTATTACATGTGTTTGTCCCAAATCCAGCATTATATCTTGGTTGGTGGATTGCCTAGTAGAGCTAGTTAGCCTGTGTCTTCTCTCATCTGTCTTATATATATCATTTCCTTTGGAATGGTAGACAGGTAGTCATGCAAGGAATATTTAGACATAAGTCCTTCTTTTGTTTTCATGCCATTCTGTCCTCTTACAATTCAGTTTAAGGTTGTATTTCTGGTCAATATATTTTAGATAAGTATTGACTAAATCTACAAGCAAAATGAGTAATATTTATCTAACTTGTAATGATAATCCAAATCCAGAAGATTTGAAGAACTTGGTATACAACTGATGAGAGGAATAGATTTTAAAATATTACAAATTTTAGCATGTCTTTTCAGGTTCTGCAGGAGGCCTGTATAAAAACATAAGGAAAATTATTGATTATCTTCATGGCACTGATGCATAGTAGAAAGACCCTTTTACCTGTAGATAGATAATTTGTCCTGCCTTTTTCTTTTTTGTTATGTAGGAGGAGGGAAGTAGTGCCAACTCTGATGTTTTCTGAAGCACTGTTTTTTTGATCGTAGCATAGTAAAGTTTCTTAAATTGCAGACAAACCAAACAGCTTCATTCAGTTTAATAGCACAACATTTAGAGAAGTTCGCAATATAACACCTTTATTGCTTTAATTATTTACGTCATGGTTGATCTCTTGTTTACTCATTCTCTCATTTCCAGATTAGGACAATGATACCACAGATCAGCTAGAAGGGACTTTAGCACAGATAAATTTATGTCTTTTGTCACTGTTTTAATACATCTTTCTTAACAATATTTTTGGCATTTATTAGCAAAGCAGTAATTATTTAAATGAATTTATGTTTTTTGAGATAAGATTTCTGGGTAAAGGCTTTTAGATAAACGTGGTTCTAAAGACACAGGACTGTAATACTACATTAGGCAGTCTATACAAATGAGAGTAAATATTGTTCAGTCTTAAACCAAATCAAACTCAAAACTCCAATCCAGTCCTTGATTTTATATGCTGTGGTATCAGGCCACATTCTACTCTAGTTTTTTACTTAGTTACACCAAATAGGCTATAGGTATTGAAAGTAAAATTAATAGGATGCTTATCTACAAAAATGGAATTTTATATCATATAAATCTCAAAAGAGTTAAGAAACTTCCTTGTATAGTCCTCAAATACTTTTTCTCTAATGCGTTTTTCTTTAGCAAACTCTAAAAACACGCAACAGTCAAGAGAGAAAGTATTTTATCAGTGCTTATTTGGGATAGCTTTGTAATGCAGCTGTATATTTATGAATTGCCAAAAAAAGTCCTGTAACTGTTATGCTGATAAGATCGTGTTATGATGCATAGCTTTTACTTTGTTTCTTAGGTAATTTATGGGAATGGTGTGAGCTTGCACACAAGTGTAGCTTTTAATATCCCAAATTAATGTGTGTACTCTGAAATATATTCGTGTCTTTAAAATTGCAGATTACTTATATCACTGTGCTGTTTCAGAAATAAAAAAAAAAGCTAAGAAATTCTTCATGTAAAAACTTCTTCATGTATCTTTGATATAAGTGGATTTCTACCAGGGTATAATTGAATTAAGGAATATATGGAATAACTTTTTAAAGCAGGCATGAATGCTTATTTAACCTTCAAGTGAAATTATGTAACAAATGGTTGAAAACAATGCATTCTTAGTTTACATGATTTTTTGGGGTTGCTGTTGATTTCTAATGCTTGCAAGTGAGATAAATGCCTATCAACTTTTTCCCCTTTATGTGCACTTGTTTGAGAGAGTCAAGAGGAATATTCACGGGAAGATTTTGTTAATAGTAACTTGAAGCCACATGTGGAAAGAGGAAAAATCAAGGCTTTTATTTGACAACCAGTAGGTACCCACTTGTTCTCATGTGTTTCTTTCTCAGTATTTAAGTAGTGGTGATGATAATTCTGAGTTGTTATTGCTACTATCAGATTGTTTTCAATAGGTTTATCCTGCAATAGTATTTTACCTTCCGTAGTATTCCTGGAACCCATGTCTCTAAATTTTGCCATTTTTCAAGAAGCTTGTCTTTGCTCATATGTCAATGCTAAGACATTTGGTTCTTGTTTGGTACAGCTTGCTCTTATTTATAGTTAGTATCAAAGTGATGTGAAGGATATCAAACAGGCCTTGAATACCTTTTGAGCTGTCTGGTCATATTCTTACCCTTAACGTTCTAAACAGAAAAGCTGGACAAATAATAGAAGGGAGAGGTAGCCTAAAATGTTGCTATAGGCCAGTGGTACATGAGTCTTTGATCATTAGCATGCTGTACAGTGAATTTCCTTTCATCCTCAGTGTAGCCATTTAAGCTGCAGAAGCAAATAGAACAGCAAACATTGTAGCAGCCTCTTCTTTTTCTGAGAGGGGAATAGATTGAACAGTAAACATACTTTGATCCAATATTTCAAACTGACCAAAAAAAGTGTCAGTTATTCAAATTCCTCACTGTAGGGTCTAAAAAGAGTCTTAATGAATAGGTATGTGTGTAGATATACTGGAAAATGTCTGGGCTTTGGGTGAAATTTGAGGGTATTAATTCATGCATCTTGCAGAAGGGATTTTGGTTGCATACTGATGTCTGAACAAAGTTATTTCTGTCCTGCTATGTTTTTTTGTGCTAGTACAGGCTGCTTCTTCATATAATGTGCCAATGCACAACTCTACATATAGGGATGCTTGGTTCACAGACACAAAGATCTGTATCTAGTAAGACAGCAGAAAGGACTGGTTATATTCCTTTGGTACACCTGGTAGGTATGGATAGAATTAATTAACATAGTTTTTGCTCAAAAGTGTGACAGGCCAGTCCATGACAGCAAAAAGTGTTTGTTCCTGATGACAGTCATTCACTTTCTGCTGGTTCAGAAGGCTTCCCTGAAGGAATTTTAATTGATCTGCACTTACCCAAAATAAATCAGAAACACTGCTGTATCCTAGAGATTAAAGCAAAAGAGAAGATATTGGAATACAGAGTATATGATTTTTAAGGTTTACTTTGAGATGAAACTTGGAAAAAGGAGATGCTGACCTGCATTTATATAAATGTTGAACTGAGTGGGAACACATGGATGAAGTTAGACTCAAACCCATGAGACCAGCGAACAACTTGAGAAGCAGAACCTTGCTTTGTAGCCCTCTGCCCTGGCTGCTTTGGGACTGCGGACCGGGGAGAGGAAGGCTACTGCTGCTTTACAGTAAGACTTTGCTACCTCATTTGATTTTATTTTATTTTTTCAGAGGTGATGGTGTTTTGGAAAAATCAATCAAATTTATTAAACATATAGTAAAGTACAGAGAACCATGGGATTTTACTTTGGTGTTCAAAAGGATCTAGCCTGTACTTCAAATGCAACTAATACTAGACTCCCTGTGTACCTAATGCAGTAATTCTCGTTCTTGAGTGGTGAATAGATCAGTGTAAAACGGATATAAAATTTGTTGAATTAGCACTAACAAAAGTGAATGTACAAGGAGAGAGGACTGGTCATCCTGGTTCAGACCAATGGTTCACTTAAGCCATCATCTATCTCCAGTGGTGGCTGTTTTCCAAGGGTACCTCCATCTTCCTCTTGACTTACGAAACCTCCTTGCATAAACAGCAACTTCTTGGGAAGAAGTTCAAAGTTCTGTCACACAATTAGTGGAGAAGAAACTCCCGTTTTTCTTTTGAACTTGGCTTTTATTAGACTTTCTTGAGTTCAAAGGGTAGGGAACATACAATGTCTGTGCAGTCTTTCCATCTTCTTCAGACTTCTGTTGTTTTCCATCATGCCCTTCCTTAAGTCAGCTTTTTTCCAGTCTGGATATTGGTGGCATACTGAATTCTTCTTCATATACGGAAACTGTTTTAAGCCTTTGATCATGTATGTTTTCTTCTCTGAACCTTTGCTAATTAGTTCTGTTGTTTTGTGTTCTGTGCTGGACAAGAGAGAGGAGCACGCTATTCAGGATAGGGATTAATACAGTGGCAAATGACTTGTTACGCTTTGTCCTTTATTCCTGTCTCAATAATTTTTAATATTCAGTTTATAGATTTGACTCTGATGGAGTGGTGAGTTTTAAGTTTTCAAATGAAGAAATTTCAATGAGACCTATCTATCATAAACTCCAGGCCTCTCTTTCTGAGCAGTAAGATGTAGTGCAATAGAGAGCTGTTTTGTTTAACTGAAGATTCAGAGTAGAATGTTTATCACTAATGGCTAGCCAA
>QWTY01013806.1:0-12059 GCA_008033365.1 Pseudorectes ferrugineus | reverse complement strand
CCCCCGCCCTCCAACTCCCCAGCATCTCTCTTGCCGTCTAACGCGTTAAGTATAAGAGAGACCTTTGCCCTCGCTCCCACAGCAGGTAGAGCTGGGCTGGCGTTTCTCTGGCACGGTGAGATACTTCTAGAAACATTCCGTGTTACAAAGCTGCAGGTTTGCAATGCACGCTTGCTCGGGAAGAGACTTGTCAAGTGATGTGGTGTTTGTGGTAGGCTATAGGGCTTCTAGGCCATCTTCCAAAATTGTACTTCCCAGTGTCTTGTCTGGTTTATAATTGTCTTTTATTATTGCTAATTCTAGGAATTCTCTACACATGTGAATTCAAGTCACTTGCAAGTAGTTCTCTCTCACATGGATCTTTCTGTCATTGACTGTGTTTTGTTTTTTCAGTATTTCTCATTCTTGGGATGTTCCTCCATCAGCAGGTTCACCTGTGTCAATGGAATTCCCATGGACGTGGTGTTCTATGCACCCCTGCTAAAAAGCTTGGTGATTTGTGTCCTGAAAGGTCTAATCCAAAGAGACAGTGCTCTGAGAAGTGCTGTTACGCTGTGATCATTCGCTGTGTTTCCCACTATTATACTTCTGCATGTTTTGTGATCTGTTTGTAACCCCTTCTGATGCAAAGACCTGCTTTGTGGATTTCTGTTAGTGGGAGGTGCGGAGCTCAGACATTATCTTGCACAGCTAGTGATACAAACATCAAGAACTGTGGCAGGAGAAGCCTGAATGACTTCGTGCAAAATCAGGGTCATCCTTTGAGTGTAACAGAAGTGGAGTACACATGAAAAGACATCAAAGAACTTACTGTAATGCAAATAACAATTCTATCTAAGACCAAGTCTTCTATTATTTTTTTAAATTTATTTAGAGGTTCCAGAATAAGAAAGCTTTAAGATTTATTGAATAAAGCTTTTTGTAGCCTGTTTTGGTTTTGTTTAAAGATAAATTTAGGTATAACATTTGTAAGACCTCTGATATGTTTTACACTGACAGATAATCTGTAAAACTTGCTTGAGTGGTATAGAACCCACAATTGTACATTGTATTGTTTAAGGAGATGGTAAGAACAAATGTGAGGGAGGAGTGTATGTGAAATGAAAGGAAAACTCAGACAAAAGCTTTTGATATGTCTTTGTTGTATAAGCTTTATTAGTTTATCAGGTTTAATCTTGAAATATGATCATGTGTATGGAGGGTGGTTTTTATTACTTGCTTACGTTTTGTTTGTGTGTCCTATTACTTGAAAGACTGTTGTTTTCTCATTTTAAAAAAGTATAGTTTCAACACTTAATTGTTTTTTGAATTCATGGCTAACTTGTGTATCCCACATGTTGTGTAAAATGGCACACCTTGTGCACTTAATGTAAGTGATGTACTAGGTGCTTCACATGTGTGGTTAAGAGCACTTTGATACCTAGTTTGAGCCTTTCAAGAGGGTGTTTAAGATAGGTACAAAGTGAAATATCTGGTTGCTCCATCTGCAAACTGCAGTTTGGCAGGCAGCTGGTTAGAAGCATTCTCAGTCTTACAGAAGCATCTGAATTTCTGTCTTGTTCCCAAATGCTAGGAACTGCAAAGTAGCTTTGTGGCAGGATTTCAAGGGCAAAAAAGAAATTCTATAGAAAATAATGCTATTACAAATAAATGATGGCTTGAGCTTGTAATGACTCATGATCTTTTGTAATCACAAATTGTCTTTGTGATAATCTTTATTATTTGTTCTGAAAATGCATAAACCCACTTCTCTGTAATTTTTTTTTTGTATTGTGGAAAAAATACTGTGAATAAAATCATTATAGGGAGAATTTTCTGCTTGATCTTCCTGCAGGAAGTAGTATTCTTGCAATATGTCTTTTATGATAAGGCCAGAATTTTGTATTCATTTTTAAGGAAAAAATTGTGTAGATGTTTGTATTCATTTACAAGGGGAATTTAGACTAACTTGAATATCTGGGGATTTTAATGCAGGATTTAATAGAAAAGACATTTTTAGTCTATACAAAACTTGAGAAATGTCTTAGTTGGCAACTTTAATGAACTTGTACCAACTTTTTCGAGTTGTGACGTTCTGAACCACAGATGTGGCAGTTGAGTGAGACTGACAGCTTAATCCAGTTGAGCAGCCCCTTGTGAGCATTTAACTGAAACTCTGAGACCTAAAACGTTATGCTGCATACCTTTCACAGAATTTCTTTTTCTTTTTAAGGGCTAAACAACAGTAGTGAATTTCAGATTAAATACCTTCTGTTAAGGAATGTATAGAAGTGTGCTATGCTTCTTGTGTAGCTTGGGTAATTGCGTTGCATTCATTCAGCAATGTCTTGGACACTGAGCTGCCTTCATAAAATAACAGAAGCATGCAGGCTGCCACTGAGACGTTTGGAGTGAGTATTTAGTGTATTTCCTCTGAGCAGTGTGTACAATCTTTGGTGGTAAATGAGGTGGGAATATTGCCTAGTATCGTGTCTGTCTATCTCCACTCTAGTAAATAAAAGAATACTTTAAATCAAACAATGATACACATTCCCAGTTGTAGAAAGCCTTAAAGAACATTCTTCTTCTATGCTAATTTATTTCTTTTGTCCTTGAACTTTCTGCTCCAAATGCAAGGCATCTTTCTTAATGGCTTCAAGCTAAATATAAAACAACATTTAAACTTCCCAAAATAAAAACAAAAAACTCGGCTAAACCAGGCATGTATGGAGAAGTAGCCCTAGGGATAAAGTGGATGTTTGGACAAGAGACAGGTTATTTCTGTACTTGTAGTTTTTTGGAAGGTGGTGCGAATATTTTAAGTGGTAAAAATAGCACCAGAGTCCCTGCAAAACAGAACTTAATATATAATAAAAGTTAATATTTTTGTAGTTAGTGGCTAAAACTATGTGAGAATGTGAATGGTGATGTTATACACCAGCTTTACAAACAAAGTGCCTAGACTTTTTGAATGATAAGTGTTATCTTTCAAATACAGATGAACGCTCTTTGTGCACTTCGTGAAAATTAAGAGCTGTTGAACTCTGTCAGATATGAGTTTGCAAATGTGTTGTGAATTTTCTTAGCGCTTAAAATTTTTGCAGTGCTAAATAGTGTCTCCTTGGCGTGCAGAGTTTAGCATGCGTTGGTTAATATATAGGCTTGGTGGTGTTTGGTTTTCGTATCAGTCCGCACAGTTAAATGTCTTTAAAATCTGCCTTGGAGCAGCTGGCTGGCAGCTGACGCTGCTGTTGGCACCACCCAGGTTTAACATGACATCACCAGGAGAAGTCCACCTCTGTGCTCAAGGAAGTTGATGTGGGAGCCACGCTCTGTAAAGTGGAGCTCAGCTGCTGAGAACACAGAGGCCATGTAAAAATGGAATTCCTGAAAAAAATTGTTCCCACTGTTGCTTCTGGAGATGTTCCGGATGTTGGGAGTACTGCCCGTGAAAGCTCTCCAAGGCTACTGAAGATGAGACGGGTCAGACTGTTTTCATTAGGACAGACAATAGATGAAGACGAGGAGACACATGTTTTACATCCTGATTACTGTATGTATCCGTGTCATCAACGTGGTGAAAGCTGATTGCTAAGCTCTTTCTTCAGATCATGATTATTTTGCTAAATTGACAAATTTGATTATAAAAGGCCTTTTTATCAGAGTTCCTATGGTAATGGTGTCTTGAGCTTTAGAACTATTTTATCATTGACACATTATCATTTTTTAGTGACCTATGTGGAAGCAATTTTTCAGGATTTCTAATTTCCGGATTTCTTCTTGTCTTTGCATGCCTGCGTGACTGTTTTTTCCTCCTCTGTCTGGGATAAGAATTTGTTTAAGTTTTTAAACTGTAATGTATGTAAAATTAGGCACTAAGTTGTCTAGACAGAAGTGTGCTACACACAGATCTGTGACTGCAGTGCAACGTGTGAGTTTTGTGTCATCTTTTCTTTCCCTGTTCTTTCCCTGTTTTTCTGGTCCCCTAAGTTTTCAAAGACTTTCCTTTTAAGAGTTTTTTTGCCTCAAAACAGTGTATGTTTCCCTTTTTTAGTGTTATGAAGACTGCACATTTTTAGTAAACATAATATGTAAATAACTCAAGTAAGAATATGATTATTGCATGGAGAATTTTTAACCTTAAGAACATGGGTAAGGTTGCTTATATTATTTCTTTTTTTAAAATTTTTTTACTATGTGTTAGTGGCTAAATATTACAGTGTATTGTGCTAATAAAAAGTAAAATTAGTTCATGTTCCTTTTTCAGATAGTACAGCTGGGTGGTAATGGAAAATTCAGTTTTACTTTTTTTTTCTTTTTGCCTTTAGCTAAAATAGTGCAGTCTGGAGCCTTTATGGTCTTGGGTTCTGCTGGCTGTCAGATGCAGTTTTTGCCCTTCACTATGTGGTTGGATATTTTCAAGAATTAGTATGGCTTTTAAATTTTTTTCCTTACCTGCAATTTTTTTCCTGTCTACATGCAGTGGTGGGAGTTGGAGACATTCATCCATCTTACTGGGTGATGAACTTACAGCCTTAGGGAATTAAGCTTGTGTTGGTGGTGGGAGAAAAGGATTTCTTTGGAAAGACTTCTCTTAGCCTTTCTGATTGTAACATGAACCACTTTTTTCAGTGCATCAGGTTGAGTAAGATGGGCAGCTGCGTAAAGCAGGGACAGTTCTGTTTTGTTAAACAAGTTGTTCCTGTGCACAGCAAATTACAACAAGTTGATGTAATGCTCTGGGTTATTGAAGGCTGCCTACAGAATGAAGTCTGTTAAGGCTGCCTATATGCTTGAAAACTGATCAGAAGCCCGTGGTGTCTGATGGCGAAGGTTTTTTAGCCTCATTTAACTTGGAATGCTGTACAACAGCCCTGGAGCTTATAGCTGGATATCACTGTGAATTTAATATCTCCATAGGTGTATCTCATCAATTCTGCTTCTTTGCTCTATTCTCATTTCTTCATAGCTCTCAATTTAAATAATACTTTATTCCAAATGTTATGATTTCAGAAGAAATAGAATTGCGTCAGGTTAAAAGAAAATGCTGTAGGCTGATTGAAGTTCATAGACAAAACAGATACATTCATCTTTGTTCAGTGTTTTGTTGATAGCTCAAGCAAATGAGGATAATAAACATAGAATACACTAGTCTTGCTGTTGAAGGTGAATTTCCCTCTCTTGGTCATTAAATACGTGCCAAATGGTGACTATTAGGAGTAATTTTGTGGAAACCAGCAGTGCCTGACTAATATCGCTTAATAGTGTGATGTCATCATTTACGAAATGAAGACTTATAGTCTGTTCTGGGATCATGCTTTTACAATAGCAGATAGTAGCTGAATCCTCTTTAAATTATCTGCTTATTTCTATTTTTGTATCTTGGTAATGGAATGAACTGCTCTACTGGAATAGAGCAAAAGAACTACTGTGTTTACCAGTTGGGTATGCTGCAGAAGGCAGGTGCTGACCAAACAGGTAATAAAACAATAGAATTATTTGAAAAAACATTGTAAATGTTTAGTTGCATAATGTTGGCAGATGTGGTGTTAATGCACCACAGAATTTAATATAATGAAGCTGTTGAGGAACCCAATAGTTTTTTAAAGCTAAGGTGGTTTGTCCTATTAATATGTTTAAATTTGAGAGTGAGTGGGATTTTCTTTTTACTTTCTGTTCCTTATTGTTGCTGTTTAAGTTTTTTTTTGTTTTGGTGAGAATTTTGGTGAAATACTGAGCCTGACAATTATTTTTAAGTATAAACATATTTTAGAAGTTCTCAAACAGACAGACCAAGCAAAAGAAACTATTCCTGGCATCGAAATCATAAAACTATTATTTTTATACTACCACCTAGTTGGGTTTGCATTTAACTGACCTAAAAATTTTGTTGTTGTTTGTTACTAAAATATTTATTGTATCGCCTTTCAAAATATTTAGTATATAATTTGTTTTAGAGCTGAAAATAGGACCTTACAAATATATGCTCTGTGAGCATATATTTAAAATATGTAGTTTCTGTCAGAATGGTTTCAAGTGTATTTTAGAAATCTTTTCAGAACTGTCTTTTTAGATGTATAAGATTAGTAGAACTGTAGAAGAAAACCACAACTGACTTGTTGAAGTATTTGTATATGACTGTATGCATCACAACGCTTAATAGAGGTTAGTAAAAAAACAGGCAGTTTTTTAAAATTTGCCATAGCATTTAAAATTTGCCGTAGCATTTAAGAGTTGACATGGTCTCAGTTTTAAAAATTTGTTACAAAAAATCTACAATCCAAACAAAACACGCAAAGTTGAGCATTTAGATTGTGGCATTAAAGAAGGGGAACACCATGACTGCCCTGTGTGTACTGGGAAATGGCAGCTGTACTTGTGGTGTGTGAAATGTGCCCTCCTGTTGCAGCTCTGTGCTCTGGTTGTGTTACAAGGCAGGGTAGCTGATACTGTGGAATTGTCTTAATGGCCAGCTGTGTAAGTCAAATCTGCAAGAACTGTAGAAAAGGTGTTAATTTTATCAGTGATGAGAGTATTCTCACTGCTCACAGCACCCATAGTTATTTCCACCACAGTTATTTCTGTGTATGGAAAACCTGCTTCCCTTCAAGTGCTTCTGCTAGGAGAGTGAAAATACGCCAACAGGAATGTGTTCTTTGGTGGTAAAGAAATGAGTAAAGGAGCTGTAGCTGCCTCAGGGGGTTGGCAGCAGGGGCTGGATACACAGAAAGTACCTGTGAGCACTGTGTCCCTATAATACCAGCAGCTCTGCAGAGGTATTCAGCTCCCAGGTACATCTCTGATCAACCCTGTACAGCAAAGGATGACCTGGGACTTGGTGTTTATATGTGAAATAAAAGTCAGTTTCTGTACCCAAGTACAGAGTTCTGATAAGAAAAGACTGGAGGGGTTGGTGGGCAACTAAGTACCATGGCTTCCCCCCCAGTCTCTGCTCACTTGCATTTAAAGACTGCTCCATAATACTGGATGGGATCCAAAATACTATTGACATAAAAATTGCTAACCCTCTCTCCTTGTTTTCTTATCACTGCAGATAGCATTGTTTTGCTTGAGTAATGCCCCAGGAAATTGTTCTGTGTATATTTTCCATAAGAAATAGTAAGTGAACCTCTCCTAAGGGCCTTTGGAATCTGTGCTTGAAGCTCTTTGCAACAGAAGGTAGGGAAAGGAGATTTCGGTTCGATTTTTGAGTGCAGTTTTACAAGCGGATCAGGCTGATCTAACAGTTTGCTGTCAATGAAAAGGGCAATCTCACTCACAGCTGTGCAGCCTTCCCCATCTCCTCTTGGGTTCTGGTGTGGCTTTCCCTGAGCTGATTAATTTCACAAAGCCAACAGAAAATGTTCTCGTATTTTTGGGGCAGTTTTTGAAATGAATTGGCAAGGGGAATCAACTTGCTGAAAGGGCCTTTTGGGTCAGTAGTGGGGACAGCATTAGATGTCTTACCATCACCAAAAGTAGCAGTCACCTTCTGGATATCCTCTGTTTTAATTGATTTGTGGAAAATGAACTCTTTAATATTTTAGATAAATGGAAAAACAAGCATCTCTCCAGAGTTTTATTTTAAGTGCAGGGATGATATGTTTTATTATTACTGCTTATAAGCAGATAAAATGACCATTGGGTAAATGTTTTTTAAGTAAGGCATTAGCTTAAGATGGAGTCAATAAAGAACTGAAATAAGGTCCAGCAAGTCTTTTTAAAGTAAGCCCAAGTGCAAAGAGAGTACGCCTCTGACTTTTTTATTTTGCCATTAATACAGAAAATCGACTGTATTTGTGTTTATTGTCTAAGAGACATCTCAAATATAATTTTTTGCTTTATTTTTTTGAAGATGTGATTTTTTTAAATTGCATGCTTGACTGTATACCTAATATACTTCTGCTGTAGTTGTCTCAGGGTTTCATCTGAAGAACATGGTGAAGAGAGCTTACCAATTTTTTTATTGCTATTGGTCACTTAATAGGTTATCTTTGTATCGCATTTGCAGGGTCTCTTTTTATGCATCTTCTGGACTTTAAGCACTTAACAGGTTTTCTCAGACATGAGAGTGCTAGTATAAGCTTTCATGTGACAGCTGAATCAATGTAATGGCTCAATGTTGTGAACAGGAGATTCTACCCTTCCACGTGTGTAATTGTCTTGTATATTAATTTTTGGTGTTCCTGTTGCGTATCTATCTTTGGTGAGACTATTCAACTTGCTAAACCAAGAGGAAACCCCCCTTTCCTTCCAATACCAGTGGATGGGCAGCAAACTGGAACACTGTGAAAAATAACCAACGGCAAATTTAGGAAGTGAATGTCAGTAAACCTGCTGTTTGGACTTTGTTTTTCTGTTCTTTTTGACTTTCTGTCCTGCAGATTGTAAGGTGAAAAGTAAGGAGTAATAAAATCTCTAGTTTATTAAGAAAAAAAAAAAAGGTGAAATTGGACAATATTTAGCTGCAAATATTCTTTGAAATGTTACTTTTAGGCTAATTCTTTGAAATAATGCAGATGCAATTTAGTGGGAGGATTGTAAATAAAGCAAACATCTCTTGACATTTCCAATCTACAATTATTTTTAAGGTAGTTGTGAGAGGGACAAAATAATACTTTTAACTTGAAGGACAGGGGGAGAGACATGATACATGTGGGGGATGTGAGAAAATATAACATAGACAGAAAAACAAGCAAGTCAGGGGATTCTACAAAAGCTGATTAAGGAGAGTTGTGAAGTGCTGAAGTCAACAACATGTGGAGAAACTTGTTGCAAAAATAGTATCTGCTACTGTAAAACTGTTCTATCTATGATATACTGGAAATACAAGAAAGAAAATATTCTTTTAAATTCTTTGTGTCTAAGGTGTCCACAGGCCTTGAAAGTGACATTTTGAGAGGGAGAGAGGAGTTCAACATGTTGTTCCTTTTTGATTTATACTGTAAATATCTTGCACGTAGAACAGATTTTAAAACTTAACCTGCTATCAATAATGTCTGTTGGTGATCCCAAGGTAGAGTATATAAAAGGCTGGACAGCATGTAAAATAAAAGTATCAGCTTATTTTTAAGGAGCTGTTTTCCTTGAAGTAAAAAACTGTTATCCTTTAAAACATTAAAATTGATCTATGGGCTAAAAAATCCCAACTGATATCCTCCTAATGCTCAACAATGTATTTGAAAGGTCAATATAGTATTTACTAGTAGTATAGTATTTACTCAGCAACTGCATATGAAGATGCCATGCTCGTGATATCAGCAATTCAGATTAAAGTTACAGAAAGATTAGAATTGGAACATTGTTAAATAGCTTTTTAATTTTCACTTGAAAAATAAGTGTGTGTTTCAAATGGAAAAGTTTTAGTTTGTAGGTGATCAGATGAGTCTTAATCTCCTTTAGGGGTGGTTTTTCTGTTTCTAATGAAAATGTGAATTGTAAGTGGAAGAGTCAGATATGACATTTTTCAATAATTGATATTCTTGATGACTGTTGGTAGTTTCTGTTGGCTGCATTTGTTAACTGTTTCGTGTCTTGGTTTGTAAACCTCTGTGTTTCTAGTTGCTTTTGTTCTAAGCTCTTCAATAACAGGATGATTCTTACCCTGTGGGTTCTAACTTTATTATGTGGATCCAAACTGAGGGAAAAAGAACTTCAACTACTTCCACTTAATCAAGGGCTACTTTGGAAAGCCTTTCCACTTTCAGAAAATGTCATTCTTTGTGTCTCTAACTTAGCACTGAATAGGCTCTAGTTGCTCTTCAAGTCAGAATATATTCTCTCAGGTAGTAAATGCTATTGAAGAATAGCTGTGATTTGGGAAGTAGTGTTAGTGGCGTTGGTTGTTTTACTCGACATGCATCTTCTTCTCTAGCCAAGTTCTAAAAGGTCCCATCAAGCAAAGACCCACCCTCCCAGACAGGAGGGTTCTTTACTCACGCTTGTAAATTTTTGATGTTTGTATTTATTTATAAAAGAAAGTTGTTTTGTTTTTTTTTTTTTTTTAAATGAGAAATCCAAATGCATACTGTTTCGAAGAGACAGGTAAAACTTTCAGAAAGCCCTGTAACTTTAGCAGTGGTAACTTCTGAAGAGATTAAGTTTCTGTCTGCAGCAGTTTTTCGTGACATGCTCTGGATGTTCAGGACTTGGTGTATCCTCACTTCATGAGCTGTGCAATATGCCTCATAGGGAGATACTACATAAATGATAATAATTCTTTAGCTGATTAGTACCAACGAGTTCTGTAGTGACAAGCATATTGTGGACCCTGATTGCTTGGGAGACTTTCAGTGCTCATTGACAAGACCAGTATGGCAGTATAAGCTTCAGGTACTCTAACATCAGGATGCTGTTGCACGGTTGTATTAGAGACTGACTCAAAACTGTCTGGTGTCACTTGGCATCTCTTAAAAATGTGCTGGTGTGAGCTTTGTCTCAGTTACTTCCTTTAGAGGATGACTTGCTGAAGGAAGGATGTTTTTAATTTCAAAGTATTTTCTAACTTAAAACAGGAAAACCAGTAAGGACTACATATAAAAGAAACTCAAAACTTTTACAAAAATGCTGTATTTATCTAGTATGTTGTTTTCAGTTTATTAGAGTTAGTTTAAAACTGTTTTTGCTTTGTTGATTGGGGTTTCCATAAATTCCTGTTCCATTGAAGGAGCTGTGCAGACAGTAGGTTAATTTGCCCAGATGTTGAGGAAGTTATACCGTAGACGTTTATAGGTACATTGTATGTTTGGATAATTAACATGTTCATATCAGTTACTGGGAGAAATGAACAGTATGCAAATGCTCTATCAATAGATAATATGACTGACAAATAGGGAGAACCAGTTGAATGAATGGAAAAAGCTAAAGCATATTGTCCATTTTATGTGAACATGTTTTTACCACCTGATTTCAGTTCTTCATTTTTCATTAACTAGTAGGGCTTGCAGTGGCGTGGCACCATCCCTTTTGTTTGATGTGCTGTGCTGGATGCAGGTGTGGGGATGCAGAGCTGCCTGCTGTGGTTCACAGCTGCTGCCCCGTGTGCAGCTGCTGGCAGAGGCTATTTTGTAGTCCCCCAGCTAAGGCACTTTAAGGGACTTTGTGTGGTGGGCTATTTGCACAACTTCCAGACAAATGCAGCCTTGTAAAGTTTTAGTGTGTGTTAGGTGTTTAGTATCTAACTGTTGCGTTTAGCTGCCCTTGGGTTTGTTACTACTTCTGGTTCTCTCCCTTTCTGATTTTTGTATTTCTTTTCTTGCTTTTCTTTAGTGTAACAGCATGCTTGCTCAAGATAAAGGTTCAGAAATGACATTCATATGAATGCTATTATTTCTGATTTGCAAAGCAATGTGTATTTTACCTTTTAATTACCTTTTTAAATCCTAAAAGCATTTCTTGTTTTGTTCCTACAAGAATATCTGTTGTTTCACAGAGATGGCAAAATTCAGCTTTAAAAGCACATTAAAAACACTTTAAGTGTTTAGATCCTGGTAACTAAAGCACTAAAAAAGGCACTATAGATATTTGCTGGCTTTGGAGTGAAGAAATATGCCAGTTTAGTTCAACTATGAAGAATGCCATCTTAATGTAATTACTATATTTATTTCTGATATTGGGTGGTGGAGCTCCATATGCTCCTGCCCTGTGTAACTGCAACATCAGGAAAGGCAATTTCAGGAGTTGAAACCTCAAGAGAAAATTGGTTGTCCATGCCTCGCCCCTTCTTGCTTTCCTTTTCCTGACTCTTAAGTACAGCTGTCCAAGTCCTTATACTGTGTGTGCAGAGCTGCCGCCTACATGGGGATTTAAGCTATGGTGGAGTAAGTTGGTAGACTTATGATTGTGAGGAGGTTTTACAGAGACACCTGTAGTAGTTCCCTCTTGTAACTGTGCAGTTCCTCATCCCTCTGCCTGCTATTAGTGCCCTGTGGCAGAGGTGGCTGAACCAGGCCTATGTCTGCATTTTGCAGGGCTCTACAGTGCTTTAATGTATGAATGGGAATGGACTGCAGTGACAGTGGCTCAGGAGCAAACGTTCAGCTTTGCTTATGGCAGAGGGAGGAAGGCAGGAATTCACCTCC
>QWTY01013802.1:0-12161 GCA_008033365.1 Pseudorectes ferrugineus | reverse complement strand
GTAGTGTAGAAATACATACAGAAGGAACTGGAAATAAATATAGAGCTTCTACAGAAGTCTTGTCTTTGCTTTACGCGGGCTCTGTTAGACATGAAATCTCTTTATAACTCGTGGCAATTTGCTGTGCAATAGGAGCTGTTTTTCATGCATTGCTTTATATTTGGTGGGAGCATGCTGTGCTGGGGGGCAGGAAGGCTGTGCTTGTGTTTGAGGGGATAAATGGCAAACTGAAACATGATGTGAGGGAATTCTTTATTTCGCTAAATAAAAATGCCTTATGTTGAGTTTTGAATTACAAGTAGTATTTTTGGGTAGACTGCCCATTTCGTTAAAGAACAAATGGTGCTAGTCCAAATAGTTTTGTGCAAAATTGGGAAAATGCAAGGGATGAACAAATGTGAAATGTGCCTTACCCCCATAAGCACAGTCTGTGTGGCTCATACCATCTCAGTTGTCAAGCTCTATCCTAAAGGAAAATGTATAAATATATATGTATTTGAGAAGCTGAAAATGCAGTCTTTTTTGTGGCTGAAACCCTTTTCTTCTAGGATTGTGTATCATGATCTTGAACACCTCAGTGTAACTAGCTGTAGCCTTGAGACTAAGTCTCCTAGTCAGGATGGAAAATATTTGCTCTGTCACATCCTTTCAACTTAAAGCAGTAAAACTTTGTGGTGTCCAACAGTGCCAGCCTGCTCTGCTGTAATACCCAAAGAGAATTATTCTTGCTTGGTTTTGGTTTTCTGTTTCCCTTTTTCTTTCGCAGCCTGCCTTTTAATTCCCCTTTGGCCCATGCTCTCTCCCTTACCCATTCCTTCCCCATCCACCCACGTGCACAGCAATCCAGAAGCACTCTGGACCCTGAACCACTGGGGGACTGAGTGTGCAAGCCAGCAACCCTTGCAGGGAGGGCATGCTGCAGGACCAGTGTGATGAGGGGTAGTCTGGCTGGAGTCCTCCGTGGAAAAATCATGTTTTCTGTGTATTTGGCTTATTGGATGGGTGAAAGAGTCGAGTTCCTTTGTCCCTTGGCTTGTGATTGCATTCTCAGTAACTTCAGTGACCTGAATGTTTCATCTCCGCGGTGTGGGTAAGGGTGAATGTATGAGGCTTGCGATACAATTCAGTGTTGCAGCTGAAGTTATTGTGGCAATCTATTTATCTCACAGTTGATACAAAGTGACCTCGTTTTGGTACATTCAGGCTGTAGGTGGGGGTCTCACCCGCAGTCCTGCAGGCACAGCCTGGCCAGGGAGGAAGGACAACGATGACTTGCCTTCCTTCTGCCTCATATCCAAAAGATAATGGATCCAAATTAGTTATCCATGTGTTATCTCATTGCCTTTAGCTAATTTGTATGGGCATCCCTGATTATGGATGTGGTTTGTGCAGGAACATGGTTTTGCTGTCACAATGAAGGCTCTGCAGTGCAAACTCACTGAGGCCGGGGACTTTGGGAGGACGTGGCCCTCGGTGTACATACACAGCCAATGTTGGAGCCCAGTGGTGCAGTTTGGTACACAGCTGCTTTTTCGGGAAGATAAGGGAAGCAGCTTGTGGCTTTCCTTAGAGAAGGGGCTGCTTTCCAGGCAGCTGCCCATCAATGGTGGTGCAACTTCTGGTCCCTCCATGCAATCACGGTGGATGGGGGTGTTGGAAAAAACCTAACCCACAGAGGAGCCCTGCTTACCGCACTGTACAATAAACATTATTCCTTGGGGTCCTGTTATTCCTTCTAGACAAAAGTATTGCACTGAAGCCCAGGAGTGGAGAGCGATTTGCAGGAGGGGAAGGTCTAGAGACAGACCAATGAACTATAACCTGGTTGTGAAATGAGTGATGTAAACCTGCTGTGGGGCTATCCTCAGCTTCCCAGATTTTTAGCATGCAGCCAAAAACAAAAGGCAGTGTGACTGGAAGGAGCAGGCTCTCTGGGGACCTGCTTTTGAAGTTACAGCCAAATTATCTCCCTATATTTAGAAAATGTACTATAATGGAAGATGTGTGATGCTGGTCATGCAGGCAGGGTGCAAGGTGCTTTGGATTGCCTGGGTGGGAGCGAACCCCGGGGTGTCTTTGCTGCTGTTACCTGTCTGGCACATTAAAACTCACACAAACATCCGTGGCTCTGGCTTGCTTTGAGAACACGGGAAAAGACACCCATTGTTGGACATGTGGCAAGAAATGGCAGGGTGATGATGAGTGTGGGAGCAGAGGAGGGGGCTCACGCTGCTGCCAGCTTCTCCTGGCCATGCCGTGCTGGCAGCCTCCCCTGGGCACTGGTGGCTGAGCCCTCATGGAGCTGAGACCCCCCTTGCAGCTAGTTCAGGCTCCCTTTGGCAGGCAAGAAGTCACCACATCCAAGAGCACATGATTTTCATTACCCGCGCCTGAATGTCTGCTGGGGCTGAATTGCCTGGATCCCCGAGAGCTGCTCAGTAAGACACAGCAAACATTTTCCCTGGGAAGGAGCAGCTGTTTATATATAGTGTGCAGTGGGTTCATGAGTGATTATTAGGAAAACACTCCTTTCTAGTCACAAAAAAGGGCATTTTTGTTGTCTCCTTTCCTCTAAAACAGGCAAGTTGGAGAGTCAGGGATTTTCATTTGCCATGACAACCGATGAAACTGCCAAGCCATGTGATATCTTTATCCTTCCTATGATTAAATCTTTTTTTTAAAATTTTTTAAGGCCATGTTGCTAACAGTTGGGAAACATCAGGTGTTATTTGCTTTTCTCATGTAGATTAGTCAGGATTTAATTTGCATGTTTTTATTTAAGAGCTGTAGAGAGCTGGGGGATATTGATATTTCCATGATTTATGGTAAAGGCGGTATCTTAGTTCAGAATTGCTGTATTGTACTGAAGTCTTCCCCCCTCTACCCCTCTCCCCCTTTGAGACAGGACCACTCAGCAACAGCACTGTCTCCCACAGGACAAAAATTACCGTGGGACCCATCAGTGCTGCTGAACAGTGATGAGGTTCAGAGCCTTGGAGATGTTGGTTTACACAGGATACAAATGGCTTAGAGACTTTATGAGCCAATAAATCTTTTCCTGTTCCTATGCCAGGGCAAGGTTTTGCAAAGGCAGAAGGTGTGAGGGATTTGACTCTTGATGCTTGGTCCATGTGAGGGCTTCCCTTGGCTCCAGGTCTGAGCACTTCACACTAACCAAGAGCCTGGTGGTGGTGTTGCTGTGAGCAAAGCTGAGTGCCAGCATTTATCCTCCCTTTTAAAAATTGCTATCTTCTGTTTAGGAATTTCCTCAGGGTGCCAAATATAGATTCAACACACAAAAAAAAAGCCCCGCAAACTGAAACTCAAAGCGCAACCCCAAAAGCTGCTCTGTTGCTAAGGAATAAAAATAGATGGTCACAAACACAGTGCTGACGTGCCGAGTTGTGTCCCCATGACCATGCAGCTGTGAGTGCGAAGGTCCCTGTCCCAGTGGCAGCACTGCCCAGGCTGCACACGTCATGTTGGCATCAGTGTCTACGAAGGGCTCCCTGCTGCTTGCTTTAAGTAAACAAGAGGAAGTAACTTTGTTTCCTAATCTTAGTCCCAAAGAGGTAAAACCTTCAGAGGGCTGCTGCCAGGAGATAGTAGTTATACAGGAAAATATATATATTATATTTTTGTGTGCTATTATCTATAATACAGCAATATACTTCTATACTGGAAGAGCCCTGAGAGATGGGAACATATTTTTGAACAAAAGCACCATTCTTTGCAAGATCCTGGGCTTTGTCACAGAGTTGTTGGTCATTGATGATATCAAAAAGGTGAATATCAGTGCCACAGAAGCTGAGGTTGTGCCTTCACCTTCTCTCCAAATGCAAATCTCTCTCTGCAGATCTCTGCAATTAATTTATTAATTTATTATGTGGCTGGAGATGGGGAGAAGCTGAGCTGGGTGTGGAGGTGTGCAGAGGTGAAGACATGATTTATCTGGGCTGGAGAGCTGCTGTGACCGATGCCATCTTTTACTGTGTGTGTACATGCACATGCGATGCTTGGTTTTGTGGTGCCCTGCCTGCTTAGTCCTCAAGGTACTGCTTGCTGCACCAGCTCTAAACAGTACATCTCAAAGACCCTGGGACACAATTTATAAAATTATGTTTTTGTACTTTTAGGTAAGCTGTTTGAGTAATGTCCTGCAGTGGTAGGAGGCCTGGAGCAGAAAGCTTCAGCTAAAGAGCTGCCTTTTTGTGTTTAAGGCTTTGTTTTAGTGCCAAATCTACCCTGTGCAGTTTCTTGAATTGCAGCTGGTCCAAAGCTGAGATGAGGTTTTAACAGCAGATAGCTGCCCTAGAAGACTAACTGCACATTTGCAGCGGTTTAGGGCAAACAAAAAATACTGTAACTACCTGAAACTGTAAGGGGAACTGAAAACAGTCTACGTGTTAGTGTGTGAGCTAAAATATAACCAAAACATGAATGCTGTTCCTTACCTTCTGAAGAGACCTGTGATATCCTTATAGAAATCTTACTCAGGAGCCGTGATATGAAGTTACTGAGATACTCAAGATAGTAAACATACTTCTTTACAAAATTAAATTCTGTAGCCCAGGCTGTAATATCTAATTCTGCTGCCCCACCCTCGGGTTTTTTTTCCCATCTGGACTGGGTCCCTCCTGCAGCTGTCCGGAGCAGGCAGGGCTGGAAGCCTTCCCTTTGGAGACACCATCTTAAGCCAGTCCTGAAGCTACACCCAAGTCTCTATTGTTTCTACTTTCTTCCCTCTCTGAACAATTTGTTTTTGTGAAACATCTGCTGCTCTGGCAGATACCCACAGTTAAAGCTGTACCGCAGTGTTTCTTTGGAGAAATGCAAAGAATATTCCCTGCCAGCTCAGTCACTTGCCAGATGGGATGGTTGATCCCAGCTGAGGGGTTTCCATCAGATGAGACCATTTTTAGAGGGGAAAGTTTCTTAGAGGGCACATACAGTGCTTGTGCTGGTGGTGTGGTTCCATTAGGAATCTGAAGCATATGTGCTTGTGTGCATGAGCATGAGTGCTACAGGTAAAATGTGCTTCCCATCTGGAAATAGGAGGTGGTAAATTGAGGACCACTGGGGCAATAATCAGCCTACAAATAGCTCAGAACTTATCACCCCAAACTCGACTTTAGTGGCAGAGCGGGATTCCAAGCTCATCTTTAGAGGCAAAAGCCTGTAACACTCTATTTTATTCCTCCTATCCTATCACTTCATGTTCAAAAATGCTATTGCTTCTAGATGGGAAACCTTCTTTTAAAAGGCAAAACAGAGGCTGAAGTCATCCTGAAATGCAAGCGTGCTGTGGCAAAGTGCTGTCTTTCCTATTGTGGTGGCACAGGTGTGATGCAGAGCTCACATATGGCTCACACATGATGTTACATGTGTGCTTGTAAAAAGGGAGCCTCCAGCTGAAACACAGGGTCACTTCTTTATTTCCTCGTGTAAGTTGAAAAATAACCACAACAAAGAACCCTTTTCTCTTAACAATCCAACTCTGTAGTAGTAGGCTTGCCCTTGAATTAGGGGGCATGCCTGAAAGTTTTGCCTGGGAGTGACAGCCACCTTCTTGAGTCACCAGGAAGAAGCTGCCCCTGTGACCCAAATGCAAATGACTGACTGAAGGTGGGTTACTTGAACTTTGCAAATTAATGCCCTGATAATTTTGTGCTTGTTCCTGGATAAAGTTCCTTTAAGCAATTGTCTTGAGGAGGCTGCATCACTGCACTTCACGCTGTAACAAAATGTATGAGAGGAGCTGGTTAGGGGTTGAGCTCCTCTCAGTGAAGTGTTATTGTAGAATCCTGGAATGTTTTGGGTTGGAAGGGACCTTGAAGATTATCTGGTTCCAACTCCCGTGTTATGGGCAGGGAACCTTCCACTTGATCAGATTACTCAAAGTCTCATGCAACCTGGCCTTGAACATTTCCAGGGATGATTTTCACAGGTCCCTTCCAACCCAAACTATTGTATAGGTCTATGATTTTTATCTTTCTTATTGCCTCTTCCTCTGCTGCTGGTATTGCTAATTTATTACAATTACAATATTTTAATTACATATTTATAATATATATAAAATATATATTATATATTTAAATACATATTACTATATATATAAAATGTATTTTGGAATATATTTATATATTTTATATTTAGACTTTAGGTATGATATATCTGTCCTGAGCCAAAAGCATTTTTCTTTTTAGCTTTTTGATTGCTGCTCCAGGATGCTGTTGAGTTGGCACAGCCTGGCCTTCACCAGTGGCATGGCATTGACATGGCATGGCAGAGAAGCATCATGCACAGGGCTGCATGGAGCCCACAGCCCAAGCTGTGAGGTAGCAAGCACAGCCCAGACCTCAGACACCTGAAAGTGCAATTAGCTGAGGTTTAATTACTTATTACTTCTAATAGGCTTGATGGAGAAGTGATGTAAATCCCAGTAAATCACAAGCTTACTTAAGCAGAAGTGACGAGATGGAAATAATGGCTTATTTTTTCAATTAAAAAGCATTCTTGCTAAATAAAACCTTATTAGAATTTTTTTTTATTTTGTTCATACCGCAGTGTCTGACACAATGAAAACAAGATGGTCAGCAGCAGTAAGACATGTCACTGCAGTTAAAACTCAAGAAAATTTTCTTGGATAGTCTGGGTTATGAAAGTGTGTCTAAGGCACATATTCATATTTCACAATACATTTATGATTCTTATGTCACTGCTAAATGGCATAGTTACACTTGTGCTAATTCTGCACTTGCAACCTCATTTGAGTCACGATGTTCCTGTAAATACTTTATTGAAATTCTTTAGTTATGATAGCTTTTCTCGTCTATTTTCAAAAATGATGGTGTCAAGCTGTCTAATCTTGCAAGTTTTTGGCAGAGCCTTGTCACCCAGTTTCAAAACTTCTCCACGTATGATCGTGATGCCACTCAAACCCATGCCAGCAAACTAATGCATCAGGAGACTTCTTCGCTTTTTACGTATTTGCCATGCACAAGCTTTTCCTCTAAACTGAGGGTTCGTTTCTCCACTGGCTTTGCCTCCTTGCGAGTTGGGCGCTTCTCTGCTTGTAGGTGCACTGTCCCCAGGAACCTCGTGGGAGACACCCGGGGTTCAGCCTGATCCTGCACCTGGTTTCTAAAGACACAAAATCTCACGTAAGTTGCTGATGGGTTCCCCATTTTAGTGGGTCGGGTCTTGGTGTGGGAGCTTTATTTCACATAGAGAGCTGGACTTTGTAAGCTTTCCTGGATTTTCCATGCAAGATATGTTTCGGTTACCTCTTGGCTGTAGTTTAAAAAATAATTTTGTTGGGGTTTTTTTTCCCCTTTGGGAAGAGGCTGTTGTTTTTGAGTGGATGAAACAGCATTTTTTGGCTGGATTTCTGGCAATGCAGTTTTTTCCACACTTGGAAGTCAGCCTGTCTGCTGTGCTGGCTGAGTCTGTAACTGCTTCAACACACAAAAACATGTTGCTGCAGAGCGTACAGCTTGGTGGTCGCATGATGTGCTAAAATGTAGCCAAGACCAAGGGAGCGTTGTTTTGAGCGTGCAGTATTGTCTCCATCTCCAGGCGTGTCTTAAAAGGTGTTTATAAAAGCATGTGTTAATATTGCATCAACTTTTTTGCAGTGAAAACCCAGATTCTGACAGTAAATGGAGTGTCAGGCTGTTCTCATGCTTCTGAAGATGGTGTGTATCCTGGGGATGCTGGTGTGTGGTTTGGTCAGACATCATTGAGGCACTGTGGCTGTGCATGTCAGCAGGTTTTTTCAGTCCTAAAGAAATTAATTTTCTGTTTATTATTTCATAACTACTGTATGTACCTCATTATTCCTACATAACACAGAAATCTGATTAGTTTATCTGTGCGAGGAGAATTATCATTGATGAACAGTTCAATCCTCAGATGTGTCTGATGGAATATAACTTGCTGTCTGCGTGTGATATTTAGCACTTCCGTGGCCGTTCCCAGCGCTGACGTGCACAAATGTCACTGAGTCTCCTTCCCCTCCAGGAGGTCAGGGAGTTAGATGAGGACACTGCACCAGGCAAGCTGTGAGTTGCCTGATCTCTCCTGAAGGATCTTTGGTGGTGCTGATAGTCAAGGATGTGTCCAACCCAGGCACATCTTTCCACCATCCAAACAAAAAGGATTAATGCTGTGTGTTAATGCTGCTCTTGACACCAGTAGTACCAAAGCCCCCCAGAAGTGGACAGACTGGACACAAAGCCTTTTCCCCATCAGGGGATGTCAGGAATATGTGAAAATCCAAAGATTGCTCCTGAATGTGAGATCTGTAACCTCTAGTGTTAAGCAAAGCAGGTAGATGGAGAGGGCAGTCTGCAGGCAGTTACCTCTGGTGTCCAGCCACGGGCTGGGGTGTCTCGTGTTAAGTGTGAGCATCACAGCAGAGCATCCTGTTCTCTGGAGCTCTGGCTCCAGGCTCTTCTTTGGGATGATATTGGTTCTGGATTTACCTGCTTGTTCTGTGGTGAAGCAGCTGTAATTGCTGGTCAGTGGGTTCCTCTGTAGTACTTGCACAAGCTCCTGGAGGCCAACTCGTGTGTGAGCCATGACCTGAGCAAAGTAGTCCAGTGAGCTGCAATTTTCCATGGTGGCAGAAGAGGTAAGGACTGTGTGCTCTGTATGGTCATTGACCCAAAACCCCTCAGCTTCAGCTTTTCTTTTATTTATAGAAATATATCTGTGGGATAAAACGTACATCTGACACATGACAACTTGTACCTACTCAACTTGCTTGGTTCCTGTAGGAGAAACATCCTGAGCAAAGTGTTGGGGAGCAGGAATCTCTCCCTATAGGTTAGGGCTGAGGTTTTTATAATAAGCTGGTTTTTTTTCCAGATGCATTTTTTAAAATGTGTCTAGACTTTTCGATGATCAGCAGCTCATCAGCCAGTGTTGCTGGGTCTGCTGTGCATGGGGAAGCCCCATGCCTCCCTGCACTATGTGCGTAGTTGCTTGATGCCTCCTGGAAGCATTGGATGGCTTTACTGAGCGCTGTTGGGACCTTCTCCCTTCCTTGAAGAGGTATGTTTAGGATTGCCAGAGCACAGGCAACTGGATTTAGCTCACCTGCAATGGCAAGTGTGATTGGAGGAGTTGAGAGATGTCAAGCTCTGCAACCCCAGGGGCCTACAATAAATCTTTCTCCCTTGATTTTGGAGAAGACATTCCTGGAGTTTTAATGTTGCACCATGCTGAGAGCATGGATCCTGTGTACTTGTGGCTTTGCCACCATCAACATAGAGGCATGCATGATCCAGACTTTCTTGGGAAGTAAGTCCCTCTTAATTTTTCTAGTGTGAATGGAAGTGAAATTAAACCCTGTGAAGATGAGGAGTGAGGAAGATGGGCAAGGAAGCAGAGGGAAATCCAGGCTGCTCATGTGCAGAGGGGCACAAGCTGGGCTCGTGCTTGCTGAGTGCAGGAGCCTGCTTGGGTTGGCAGGTGCTTTGGAAACGAAAATATTTTATCCTGAGTTACGTAATGCAGCAGCATGTCCAGACCTGAATTCCCTGCAATTTTCTGGCCTGCAAGGAATAATTTTCTGCTTGAAATATTAGCCTTAGCTTTGAATTTTGTGGCTTATATAGCATATGCAATCAATGTAATATCTGTATACATAACTACTGCTGTTTGAACTTGAGATGTTTGGGTAAATTTATTTTTTTTTTTATAGCTGTTGGATGATGAAGAACAGAAAATACTTGTTTATTAAGAACTGTATAAATACATCAAAACCTGCCCTGGCCTACTGGTTAGATCCAGCAGGTGAAGAGGCTGCAGATCCTTCTGTGTCTAATTGCAGCAGTAGGTTATAATGGGGTTTTGAGGTGGGATAGAGCTGAGGTGCAAATTATCAGCATTCCTGGCTTGGTATGGTTTTGGTCTTAATCCTTAAATGTGGAGAAACCTTTGCAGCTGTGGATAGTTTGTTTTTTATTCTGTTTTGTTTTTCATCCAGCTCTTTACAGGGGAAAAACTGGCTGGATGGCTGAGCCCAGAGAGAGGTGGTGAATGGAGTTGCATCCAGCTGGCTGCTGGTCCCAAGTGGTGTTCCCAAGGGCTCGGTTTTGGGGACGCTCCTGTTTAATATCTTTATCAATGATCTGGAGAGGGGATCAGGGGCACCCTCAGTCAGGTGGCAGATCACACCAAGTGGAGTGGGAATGTTGATCTGCTGGATGGCAGGAAGGCTCTGCAGAGGGATGGACAGGCTGGATTTGAGGCAAAGCTGGATCTGAACCTCTGTGTGAGGTTCAACAAGGCAAGGTGCTGGGTCCTGCACTTGGATCGCAGCAACCCCAGGCAGCACCACAGACTGGGGGCAGAGTGGCTGGGAAGCTGCCTGGTGGAAAAGGACCTGGAGGTGCTGGTGACAGTAGCTGAACATGGGCATGGGAAAAGCAGCCCACAGCTTCTGCATTCCCTTCTCAGGTGTCTCCATGGGAGCAGGAACTTGTTTGTACAAGCTTGGGTGAGAGAAGGAGAGATGAAGGCCCCTGGTCCCTGTGCTTTTGGTTTGGGTGGATCTCACCGGTCTTTTGGCTGAGTTGGAATTAATAACTGAAGAACACCGAGAGCATTTATTGCACTGTCTTGCCCAAATGGAGAAACACTGAGGTTCTGGAGCATGTCCTGAGAAGGGCAGTGGAACTGATGAGGGATCTGGAGCACAAGTCTGATGAGGAGCAGTTGAGGGAGCTGGGGGCATTTAGCCTGGAGAAAAGGAGGGTCACGGGGGAACCTCATTGCTCTCTACAACTACCTGAAAGGAGACTGTAGCCAGGTGGTGGTTGGTCTCTTCTCCCAGGTAAGAGGCAACAATACAGGAAGAAATGACCTAAAGTTGCACCAGTGGAGATTTCGATAGGATATTAGGAAATATTTCTTCACTGGAAGTGTTTTCAAGCATTTGAAGAGGCTGCCCAGGGAAGTGGTTGGGTCATCATCCTGGGAGGTATTTAAAAGTTGTGTAGATGTGGTACTTAGGGATATGGTTTAGTGGTGGGCTTGGTGGTCATAGGTTTATAGTTGGACTTGATGATTTTAAATATCTTTTCCAATCTAAGTAATTCTATGATTCTATCTAGCTGAGAGACAATCTGTGTTTACTGCAAGATTTCAGTGAAAATACCAAAAATCTAGATTAACAGGAAAGATGAGAGTCTAGAAAACTGTATTTGTCTTAAGTTCAGAGTTTTTACTGTTTGCTGGAAGAATTATTTCATGGATCATTTATTTGAATATCAGCCTTTTTACAAGGTTTTATTTCCTAGACATTCCTGCTTACTTCAGAGATGGGCTATATTCAGCATGATAGCTCTGAATGTGCAGGATGGGATATTAGTTTCTGTGCATGGTCTTCTGCCTTCTATAAAGAAGAACAAATCATGAGAGAAAAAAAAGTTATGACTTAATGTGAACCTCAGAATTAAAGGGAAGTGTTTTGTGATGGATGTTTGAACACAGCTAAGAACCAGTTTTCCAAGTTAAATAGATCTTTCTTTTCTTAGACTTTACCACAGTGATTTAATACTATGATACTTTAATGAGCAGAAATGTTCTGAAGCACATAGAAATAGAATGAGTAGTGACAGTTAGCATTCTTTTCAGTACATAAAGCCACTTTGGATATTAAGCCATTTTCTGGGGTAAAAAAACATAATCTGCAAAATATGTAAATCATTCTTTGCTGTGTGAATTAATGATCAGCTTACAAGAAAGCTTGAAATTATAATGGAATAATCCTACATATAGAACTTTACAAGTTGAAAAAGGCTTAACCTTTACAATTTAATTTCCAAGAAATTGGGTAAAATTTTCCTTGGGATATAGAAAATAATTTTCAGAGACTCACAATGAATTTTCAAGATACTTTGCTATCCTGATTGCTTCTAGATTTTTTAGCTCAAGAAATTCTAACAATTCAGAAAGTTCAGTGACCCAACTATTCTATGTAAAATACACTTCACAAATGTTGGAATATCTTCCCCTTACTCATAACAAATTAGCATGAATACTAGCATGAATTGGTACTTAGATGCATCCAATCTCTCTTTTAATGTTTAAACCTCTTATAACTGTTAGTGTTTGGCTCAGGAGCTCACTTTCCATGAGTCTATTAACTA
>QWTY01013800.1:0-14084 GCA_008033365.1 Pseudorectes ferrugineus | reverse complement strand
CCCAGGACTGGGCCCAAGTGTGTGTTTATGCATGACCATGTCTTGATGGCACCTGGACTACATTCTAAAAGGGCTGAGGGGAAGACAGCAGGGTTTCCTCCTGCGGATCATGACCAGACATATGAATGTTATTTCTTGGGAGGGAAATTTGAAAAAGGTTCTGAAAAAGCCATAGAAATTATTTAATGCCTCGAGAATCCATTTTTCTATAGATACCTAGCTTGTAACTTTTGGGGGTTTATCAAAGAGAAGACTGAAAGATAACTGTCCTGGAATTATGAGCTACTATAAAGCTCTTTAACCAGCAGAAAAATGTATAGCAAAAGCCAGTGACTGGAAGCTGAAGCCAGATAAATTAAAATGGGAAATAAGCCATATATTTTTAAGAGTGGGGTTAATTAACCACTGGAACAAATCCTCAAGGGAAGCTGTGTATTCTTATCTCTGGAGAGTTTCAAATCATGGCTGGATGCCTTTCTAGAAGATGTACTTTAGCCAAAGAAGCTATTAGGTTCAATACATGGGTAATTGTGTGAGATGTAATGGCCTGTGATATACAGGAAATAAGAACAGATGCTTTAATGTTTCTTTCTGGCCTTAAACCTGAGAAGCTATTCATCTAGATGGGAGCCCTGTGCCTATAGCTGAGAATTTGATCCAAGCCTCCGACTGCAACATTTATAAACTGGTGAAAAATGAGTGTATAAATGCACCAAAGAGAATAGAATCAAACAACGAATGGGGAGCTAAGGATGAAGAAACACACTGATGACATAATTTATTTCTATTTTTTAATGAATTATCCTGGAATGCAATGACACCTATAGAAACCAAGACTGTGAGGCAGTAATTTACACTGGAGAAATTCAAATGAAACAGGCAGATACAAGACTGTTTGGAGACTGCCAGGTTTCTGTGATAAAATTGCGTTAGTAATTAATAATCTCACAGAAAAAAAAAGAGAGAGAAGAGAGATCATCTGCTACCATGTGTCTATTAGCAGATAAATCCAAAGTGAAAGATATCCCCTCTGGGACTATTTGATGGATTATATTAAATTTAATGGTAATGGAAGGAATACTGTAATTGGAAGATGCTGGAGGGAAAAGATATTGTGGGAGCAAGAGAAGGAGGTGCACTGCTGGTACAGAGAGCACCATGGTATAGGAATGGGCTCAGTTCCTGCCAAACTGCACCAAAAGAGCAGAAGATGCTCCATTCCCCATAGGCAAGGACCAGAAAATGTACAGGATGATCTCAGCTGATATGGAAGCCAATCTGTAATATCCCCAAGGGAGGTACATTTGGCAACTGAAGTGTGGGAAATAAATATTAGAAATGCCAGAATTTTTTGAGTCTTCGAGTACATTTCAGAGGAATAAAATGACAAGTTCAATTAGGTTCCTCGAAGCAGAGGAGAGAAACTGATTAATCAGGCATGGAAGTTCCTAAGTAACCAAAACAACTGTGTGGGCTTTCTCCTCTTGACTCATGTTACAGGAGGAGGGTGTATCTATTTGAAAATGGAATATATTTCCACATGCTCTATAAAGGAATGTCCAAACATATCTAGATAGAAAATGGTCCCTATTATTTGGGTCTCTCCAGAGCCTCTCATACGTTGTGCTAAGCTCTGGAATATGTACAGGATTTTTAGGGTGTTTTCTTTGAAGATGAAGTGGCTTTTATAAGAATATGTGGACTCGGTTCTATCACGCCAAAAGGGCAATATAAACTTCACAAGTAAACTTGTATTGAACACAAAGATAACTACACCAAATGGCAACCTAGATTAAAATAAAACAAAACATTTATAACATTTGAAGTCCAAAGGCTTCTTGGAAAAATAGCCATGTCTGTCAGAAATGCACAATGTGTGGAGCCATATACCTGCCAATTGTCAGCAGAATAGCAGGAGCTGCTGTCCTCGGCCAGTGAAACATCACGTTATTATTGCATCTGAGCTGGCTCTTTCCCAGAGCATTGGCTACCATTTCTACCAGCCTCGGAAAGCTGCCTTCTGCAGATGGGCTTTTTCAGAGGTGTCGTACACCTCACCGCTCATGGGAAGAGACAAACAAAAGCCAACGCATGTGACACACAGCTGAACCGTGCAAATAATATCATGCAAGAGGATGCATCCTGATCATAAAGCTACAGGATGTCTGCAGAGAAATTCAATTTTCCTGTAGTGCTTCGTTTGCTCACTTTGGCTGAAGGCTGACGGACGGGGAAGGGAGCCCCACTAGTCTCAAACCCCTCATGTTTTGGAAGGGATTTTGGGGTCGTATTTTACGTAATTTCTGGTAATAGCTGATTGAATTTGATCACGACAGTGAGTAGGAGGGTGACCAAGGTAGAGTTGTACTCTTTGGTCATGAGCACAGCAGAGCACAAAGCCACTGACACAGCTGCCACGCTCATCTTGTTTTGGGCTTTTCTCCATCTCCCAGCACCCAGCCCTCCTCTGCACCATGCTCCCAATACTGTGACACCCGGATGCTCCTGCCCACCACTGGAGAGTGTGGGTGCGTGGCCTCCCGGCGTCACAACACATTCGTGGGTGTTTGTGTCATGAGCAACTCAGGCAGCATCACTTATCTGTGTATCTCCTCGACAGCACCAGTCACTCAAACCTGGGGATCGCTGCTTTATTTTTATGGAATATTCTGTTCATACGGACTCATAGCTGCTTCCCACAGGACAATGCCTTGGAGTAGGAAACGTTCCAAATAACATATGAAATGGGGAGAAGTGAGAGCTAATAGATGAAGCATAAAGCTCAGCACCTAACCCTCAAAGTGCTTAACCCTGACTCTGCCAATGACGTGCTGCAACAAGGGGGGGCGAGCTTTTTAGCTAATGCCTCTCCTCCCTGCCCTCGGCAGTTATTATAAGGATGAATTATTTAATGTGTGTACACAGCTTTGATGCTGTATGCACCATTTCATATGTACATAAGTGCTAAAGATTATTGGGTGGTTCTGTCATCGTTAGAACATTAAACATGCATTTCTGGGCTTAATTAGGTGTGTAAAAATGGCTGTACACAGCCACACTGGAAAATGTGAGTCCTGATGTATAAATAATTGTGAGGCCATGGTAGAATACATCTTAACAAGGGAAAGCCCATCTGGATTTAACCTTGGCCAAAGCCTGCTAAAGTACCCCTTGTGGCCTCTAAGCTCCTCAGGCATCCAGAGAGGATTCCCATCTCAGTCCTTTCCTGGTCTGCCCAGTGTGAGTTTGAGCAGAACAGGATGATTATTTCATGCACAAGAAAAAAAGAGGAAAAAATCAAGCAAAAACCTGCCCAGAAGGTTTTAAAGTATAAGCTCAAATCTTGGGCTTATCAAAAGTTTTGAAGAGACTTCTGTGTACTCTAGGAGGGAAGGCTGTGGGCTGCGAGTCACCTGGCCCGTGTCTGAGTCAAGCCACCCTGAAGCACATTTCACAGCTTGACTGTCCTCTCCACTGCTTTGCTTGAGGTGTGATATGTCACATCCAAATTTGTGCTAGCCACCAGCCTTTAGTTGCCCCGTAAAAATGCTCCCCTTGCAAAGCCAATATATTGACACTGGCAAAACTCTTTATGCAAGTCACATAATCTTAGAATGATTTGGGTTGGAATGCACCTTAAAGATCCTCTAGTCGAACCCCCTGCCACAGGCAGGGACATATGTCAGCAAGGCACAGCAAGCTCTGATTTGCATTTGTGCAATTTACTGCTGTTTGGTGGCCAGCTTATCTCCACCAGTGCAAATAGCAGCTTTGCCTGTGTGCACTTGGGGACAGTGCTGACAAAGCTCCATCAGTGGCTGTCACCAGTGGTATAATATGGCAAAATCCCCAAACCAAACAAGACCTTAATTTCTCATTGAGTTTTGGGTTTCCTGAAACCTAAAGTTGAAAGAGGCTTCATCCCTTGCTCAAGGGGTAAAATCCTCTGGTGAGAAAAGGTAAATAAAGGTTCACAGTGCACAGGCTTTCTGCAAATAAACGCCTGAGAATCTCACCAGTGGGATCAGTGCGGTGTAACTGCAACAGCATTTCAGCCTCATCTGTGTTGCAGGACCTTGGGAAAAGCAAGTTCAGCTTCTTCTGATGAACCTGTGCCATCGCAGGAATGTGTTCAGAGTACATTTTTCATATGTTAATAGTTTCCACATTATTATACTGGATCTAATTATGCTTGGTTTGCTAGGAGCAGCAAATCATATTCACAATCGTGTTTTCATTAAAAAAATTATTGCCTACAAAGATTTCATTAAGATGTTAATTGCTACCAGAATTATATGCACATAAATAATAAACAAGAATACCTACACATTATTAAAAAATAATTTCCACATATACCAAACCATTTACTTGAATTTGTTTTAGATTTTAAGTGGGAAGCAGTGTGCCTAATCTATCCAGTGCCTAGAATTAGCGAAAGATTCTCTGTTATGGAAACGTGACTTTATTTCCTTGTCTGCAGAGTGCAACTTTCCAGACCGTACTAAAAGAATACGTGATGCCCTTTTAGTATCAATAGAAGGAATGTGTGGTCCCTGTATTTTAAACAAGCAAGAGGAATCTCTGAACCTTCAAAGAGGTCTGAATGGGGCAACCATGTCCCCTGCCAGAATCCCTCTGAATTTGCTGGTCTTTCTTGGCAGAGAATTCACTGTGAGATAGAAGTGAACTCCTTGGCCCATGTATGACCACCAGCCCCCAGACAGCAAGGGCAGCAAGGACACAGTTGTGGTCAAAATCCTAACAGGATGTCCTTCCTCCATTGAGGTGGCAGCAGCTCACACAGGTGAGTTCAGTCACATCACAGGAAAGCATCTGTGCTTGTGTCTATTGGTCTCCAGATGTAATAACAAGACGGGGTTTATTTTTGGCCTCTAAAATGAGAATTCCTTGCTCTTGCAGAGCACAGTGGACACTGAGATCAAAGATGCCCTATGTAAGGTCTGCTGACATGCCCTGTTGGGCAATAGCCGTCTTTGGTGACACAAAAAGAAGAATGAAAAGGAAAATACAAAAGGTCTGGCAGTATCAACAAATTCTCCTTTCTGTGCCTAGCACCACAGGCTGACTAAGTGTGCAGGAATGGAGAGCTTTCACTTGGGAGAAAAGTGGAAAAGAACAAGAGGTGGTAAATGCCATGAGAAAACACACTCAGAATTATAAAAAGTCTCTTCTTCAAGAGGAGCCACAATAGAAGCCTGAAAGCCTGAGCAATACAAACTAGGAAATAGAGAAAGGAAATTAAATTTTTAAGACCCTGGATGTTTAGATAGTGTTATCTTCAAGACAACAAACAGCAAGGGGCCAGGAAATTCCAAATTAAATCCAACACTCTCCTTATTTCCTGATTTTCTCTTGTTAAGGATAAAAAGCACAGCCAGGATCAAGTTAACATTATATTTCCTGCCCTGTGACTCTACTGGCATAATTTTTGTTGCTAGGTATACATGGACTGACCTACTCTGAAATTAAAAAAAATTCATTTCCTTGGCATGCAAAGAAAGGTAAGACAAGAATTTCAGAGCCGTAGTCACAAGAAACCTAACAAGCCCAGCTGCTGGTCAAGCAAGGTTTTTTGTAAATCCAAGGTGAATGTCTTATGGGTGGAGTTCATGGCCGATGACAGATTCTTTTGTTATTAGATGACATTTATTGATTAGTGTGAGCTCTTTGACAAGTGTTTATCCTACCAGAATTTAGATCATGGAGCTCGTTGCTGTTGCTGCAACACAGCTGCCATTTTCTGAACTGCAGAAATTCCCGTGAGTTGACTATGAAAGGCAGGAGGAAAACTTCATGAATTCACCCCACACTCCTGTGTGCCCACCAGCTCAACAGGGCTGTTGGTTACTTGAAGCTCTTGACACGCCCTGCTTCAGGGAAAGATCATCTGGGGTCCAAGATGATGATCTGGCTGGCAGTAGGAGCTCCTGAGGGGAGCAGCTGATGTGCATGAACCCAAAGAGTGGTGCAAGGAAACCTGTGCCATCCCCAGGCTCATCCTTACCATGGGGTGAAGAGCCCGAGGAGGGAGGTCTGTGGCTGTGGTCTGCAAAGCTCAGCAGTAAGAGCAGCATATGGAGGACAGCTGGGTGTGAGTTAGTGCCAATGCAGCTTATTTGCCAGGCAAAAGGGATTTGAAAGGCAACCAAGTGGATTACAGACCCCCAGCATGCCACACACTGTTTGGTACAGGCTTGGCACAAGCAGTAATGTGCCCAGTCATGGGCTGGCTCTGATCCTACCCTACTCCTCTCTCTGCAGCCAGGGTCCTTCCAGCCACCAAAGCTCAGCACAACCTTCCAGCACTTTCCTTGTTATCAGGAAATAGTTTGGACTCAGATCTCATTAACAGGGTTCCACCCCCATGGGCTATGGGGGCTCAACAGCCTCAAGGGCTTTCCTCAAGTGCTTCCCTGCATTAATGCTGACCCTGAAACAAGCCCCTTCCTTTTCATTTTGGGAGAAGTCCATTGCTGGCCCGAGGGCAAACAGCAGCCAGGAGGTGTTGCAGATCCCACAGGAGTAGCAGAAGCTGCCTGGTTCCCTCTAGCTTGACCTGAGCCCTCTGTCAGTGCTCATGCTGCCAGCATCCAGAGGCACGCAGGTCCCCAAGCACAGCCCAGGGGCTCAGCTGTGGTTTTCAAAGCAAAGAGTTAGACTTTGATTATTACTTTGAAATTACTGTTATGGAGCAATTTTAGTCATCATGACCCAACTTTAAACTGATATCTATGAAAACTGACTCAAACTTCTGAGCTAATTCTGTACTTTTAGAAACTATTTTTATGATCCTGGAATCCTCAGAACTGAGACAAAGAGGTGGCATGACTTTGTCCTTTTCCCTATGCCAATTTTAATTTTAAAAACTGCCCCTTCTCATTCAAAGTCAACAGTTTTGGAAAGGAGCAAGGGAGGGAGAGAGGGAGGAACAGAGGAACTCAGGAACGCATGAAATGGGGAAGGAGGGAAGAAAGAAAAAGAAAGAAGGGGAAAAGGAAAAGGTAGAGACGAAGGAAGGACGGAAGGAAGGACAGAAGGATGGAAAGAAGGAAGGAAATATACTCTGTAGCCAGCAAGGTTAGGGAGATTACACTTGTATTTACAAGTGACATTTGAAAGGAAGGATTCTATACTGTGTTCTGATCCTTCAGTTTTACTTCCTATTTAATATTTTTTCATTCATCTTGGAAAAGTCTAGCAACACAGTTTGCATTTCAAGCAACACTGTGAATCAGTCTGCCAGAGACAGATAGATACGGTTCTTTCTCTGCTAAGGTCTGGCATCTCACTTCTCGATGAACCAATCTTGCCAAAGACAAGCTGAAATTTTAAGACATCACTGAAGGGTGTGGAAGTCCTTTCCAGGATTTGCAAGGAAATTTTATCACAAGGATTAAAAGTTATAAATAAAACCCTCCAAAGTTGCTGGCATAGTGCTGCTGTAAGCGATGCCTCAACACAGCCCTGCTGTGACATGATTTATGAAAACCACGATCAAGAAAACCCATGAAAATGAGACACTAACTCTGTCATTTTTTAAACTTTAGATGTCTCTGAGCTTTCTTTTGCCACTCTGTCCCCTCTCCAGATAAAAATTCTTGAACAAAAAGAGAAGGAAAAATAAAGAAAGAGTGGGGGGACAACAGTTATGGACATTTATTCATTTTATTTGTCCTGGAGGGAGAAAGAGAGAGAGACGGGGAGAGATGGAGCTCAAACTTTGTAGATAAAGTTGGGTTTTTCCTTATTTAAAATGTTGAATATAAATTTCACACTCTTTAGAACAAAATACAGTATGAAGAATCTGTACCAGCCCCAGGCAGAGGCAGAGGAGAACTCCCCCAGATGCATGCATTGTGAGATATTTTGGATGAGTTGGGAGGCAAGGAAGTAAGAGACATCTCCAGCAATGAGAAGAGGTGATGACAAAGCACCCAGAAGAATTTTTGCATGCAATTTAATGGGCTGTCTTTTATAAACTAAGCTCCTATTCTGCTCAATTGTGCAGTGACCAAAGGCCAGATCCATTTTCTCAGCTGACGAAAAGAAAGACATATGTCTCTCAGGAAAGCACCTCAGCTACCAGGCTAGGGATTAACATACAGGATTTCTCCCTGCATCCCACACTCCACCCTTTCTACTCAAGTTCTACTAATTTGTGTAGAAGCATGAGAGATTCCTAGGGTATGGCATGAAGGGAATCAGGCACCTTCCCTCTTGCAGCCTCACTGCTAAGGGGCTATGAATCGTGAAACAGCAGTCTGATATCATAAAAAAAGAGCACAGACTGCTGTTTAATGTAAAATGCAGACGACAGGTATCCCCTGCAAATGGAACAGGATTCAGGGTTGTGTTCTTTCCAGCACCTTTGTACATCAGGTCAACAGGTCAACAAATTTTCAGTTCTTCTCTGAATAGTGAAGTGCTCCTAGTGAAGACAAAATGGGTGGAGGGCATGAAGATAGATGAAGCAATGAATGAAGGTGGGAGAAGCATATGAAAGAATTAGGAACACATAGGAACGACTCTTACCCCTGTGTGATTTACCAGAGTCAAATGAGAAGTTGGTTCAGGAACAAGGAATGCAGTTTGTATCTACTGAATGACAATCTGTGTTTAATAAAGACGTGGCTCTGCAAAGGATTTAGGGTGGAGGCATAGCAAGCAGGTGCACACAGACATCAGTGTCATATGGCATATACAGTTCTTGGTTGAACAGATAATGCTGAAAAATTAGAAGCTGTCAAAAAGAGTCAGGAAAAATACCCAAACATGAGACAAAAGATTTTGAGAGGACATTTAAGAAGCTTAGTCATAAAAGAAGACCAAAAAATGATTGATTGGTGTGTTGGTGGAGAAAAAATTTTCCATGAAGAAAAAATATGAAGTACTAAAAAACTGCTGACTTTAGCAGAAACAGAAACCAGGGGCAGAAAGAGGAAGGCAGATGTGTTCGTATTTTGAAAGAGGAGAAATTCTTGCACAGCACACAAGGCAATAAACCTATGGAACAAATCTCCAAGGAAAGTTCTGGACTTCCAGTCTTTCAATCACCCCAGAGCAAGTCTGGGTGCTTTTCTGGCAGGTATTGTTCAACCCAGACTTCAGCTGAGTTACCAGCCTCAGCACAACAGCAATATACAGGGAAGAGCATCTCACAGACCAAAACTGGACCAGATGGCCTGGTGGATCCTTTTAGATGTTTTCTCTGTGAACATGCAAACTTAAGGTCTTCAAAGTTTTCTTAGAAAATTACAAATGTGTTCCCCTCAGATTAGCAAGCACAACACATGGGCAGCTTGGATAAAATCAGTGCTTTAACAATAAAAACAAGAGATTCAATTATGCATGACTTGCCCCTACGCTATTCAAAGGATATTGGCATTTTTACTTCCACTGGCTGAGAACCTGCTGTAAATACCACTTGGACCAGGAAGACTGATGACATTTTGAAAGAACTACATCATTCACCTGATGAACTTTTTATGAGACAAGGAATTTACTTTTATCCATTTATCTACAAACATAAACATCTGAAGGCTTTAAAACTGAAAAACATGTAAAAACCTCTGTCTTTTCAGGACGTTTTACAATGAAGTACATAGACACACTAGTCTGCCAGTTTATAAGGTTTGTTTCTCAGCATGCTGCCCCATTAAATTCCTCAGTGTCCTCTCTTTCTCCTTTTTCAGTTGTTTGGATGAAGTTCTAGCCCCACCTCTGTCTATGGCCAAATTTAAAGTGGGAAAAGGGGGGAAGACTTGCAGTCTCTCTTTTGTCTTTAAAATTCCTTCCTGGTAACCTTTTTGGATTTCACAGGTTTGTCTAACCAGCACTGCTTATCCTGACAACTTCTGCTGGTCCTCTACTCCCTTCTGTGTGAGTGTGGTGAGGGAACAAGCCTGCACCCTACTCTGTCTTCAAGTGCACACCAGAGACAGTGGCTGGGCCAGTGCTGTACAGCCCACATACACACATTTCTTAACACTCAAACTTGCAATTCCGTTCAAGTTTTCTGTGATTTCTTAAACTCCATACCAACAATTCAGGTGTTCTTGCAGGTGGCACCATACTCATGACAACAAAAACCATACACAAGGTTGGGACTTTCAGCTGCAGAACGGGGCTCTGGATACTTGAGCTAAGGCAGTGAGATATTCACCTTTCAAGCTAACTGTAAATGCAGGAGCCAGTAAACACAGTTTACTAATAGTTTTTATAGATGCTTGCTAACAACAGAGAAGAAGCTCAGAAAAAATGTTCCTAATCCAGGTTCATGATAGAAGAGTATTCAAGAAGAATATTCACAGATACCTCCAAACAAATTATCTGTTCTGACCTCTTCTTTCTTGTCCCTTCAAAAACCGTGCTTGCTGTAGTCTTACATCTCCCTTGCTCATTCTTTCAGTCTATTCTTGACACTGACTTCCAGCCTCCATTCTCCAGGTTTCTCACCCTAGTTTCTGTTTTCTTATCCATGTAGCTCTATGCTTTACCTCCAGCTTTGTTCTTCATCACTCCAATCCCTTGACTCTCCTGTCCCAGCATCCAAGGCTGTTTCCTCATTTTCAGTGTCTTCATCCTGCCTTTATTCTCTCCATCTGCATGTTCAGCATGTTTGGCTCCTTGCTTGATTTCTCTCTCTGCCTCCCAGGGTGTCACAATCCCAGTCTCTTGGCCCATGTTGCTCACAGTTCCTTTCTGGCTTTCTATCCAGCCAGTTCTTCTCCTCAGCAAAGATTCTGTTCACAGTCATCTCTCTTTTCACAGTATCTGATCGTCCTCCCTCCTCCCTTTATGTTTCTAAGCACAGTCTCTTTGTCTCGCTAAGCTCAAGATGCTGCTTAATTTCTTTATTCTTCTTAGCCTTTCTTCCATAACCCATTCTTTAGTACTCCCAGTCTCTGCTCCCTTCCCAGTTTTCCCCCATCCCACCCTACTCTCACCAGCCCCTCTCAAAATACTCACCCAGCCTGTTTCAATCTTCTTGCTCTTTCCTACTTCTCTTCCATCATCTCCAAGACACAGTGTCATTCCTTTCCTGTTCAATCTTAGTTTTACCAACACGAAGGTGGAGCTGTGTTGATGGCAGAGTATGTTTGGATGGGGGGAAACTGGGATGGAAGCAGAGACTAGGAATGCAAGAGAAATGGTCAAGATGGGATTAGCAGCCTGTTTTTCCACTGAGTGGATCCTCAAAAAAAAAAAAAAAAAAAACAAACAACCAACCAAATTTGACTGCACTTTCTGTATACTCAGAAAGAAAGATAGTATCTTGAAAATCACATATTCATTATGGAAAAATTCTGCTTTAAATGCTAAAATTTGGCAGTTAAAGGTAGCAAAAATTTGGGTCATTGCAATTATCAAGGGATCTTAATTAACAATTTGCCATTATTCTAGGTGTAATTCAGCTTAATTTTATCCCAAAATAGTAACAGTTTCATCTACATGAAAACTTCATATTATTATTTAATTCTGGTGTTGTGGCAACATGTGATACCTTCAATGAGGATCAGTACAAAGTGCCAGAAGACTTTGTAGGAACATATACTACAGAACTGTTTCTGTGGGAAAGGGCTTACAGTCCCAAATGAAGATCTAATTGGCTTAATTCTTCTCATTTCACCCAGCAACTTTCTGATTATAAGAACATGCGGATAGAGTGTAAAAGACAACAAGGTTAGGAATTTTAAATAGCCAATTACCCATATATGGCCATGCTGGATTTGGGTTTAATTGCTTCAGATATGCAAGCTTTTTCTCTAGCTGACTTTTCACGGCCCACAAACACACGAATTCCTGCAAAAGTAGCAGTGTTCTGAAAATGCACCATAATGAATTTTCCAGTCTAAGTGCTCTGACCCAGTTCTAAGTCAAAGGTTTTTCTATACAGCTAAGTAAAAGACTTAGTAAATTATAAGTGAAAAAGACTGGCCTACTATAACAAGATTCTTATAATGAAGTAGGAGCTGAATGTCCAGCTCCTGAAAAACCTGTCTCTATACTTTACAGAAAAACAACTGGAAAACACAGAGCTCTATTTCCAAAACCCATACAAAATGCTGTACATTTGGCTTAACAGTTAGCTGTACCTTTCTGATTCATAAAATCATAAATCAAATTCTTTTCTTATTTTCTTCCTATAATACCTGCACAATGCTGAAATTTTGCCACTGGTCATGGAGCACTGAATCAGGTTTTCAACTAGCAAATCTTTATTTTACTTTATAAAACATCAGGTTAAAAAATTACCATATTTTTCTAGCAATCTCTCTCCTCTATGCATAACAACCAAGAAAAAAACATAAGTACTGATTATTTTGTAAAGTCTGTTTGACTAAACGAAGTTACCAAAAAACTATTAAAATCTCTGAAATTCACCATAAAAGTTGCATTTCCAAAAAGAGCCAGTAAAGCTGTCAAAGAAAAAAATTAATTTCTAGGATATATACTATTAGACCATACATAAATCGAACTGCACATGCATCAAGACTTAAATAACTATATAAATGCATCCTAAATCTCCTGAGACAGATGGTAGGTCATATACAGACAAGATATGCATTCCAAAATGATTTTTCTTTAATAGGAATAAGAAAGGGAAGATAAAAGCATAGTGGGCAAATGGTTAAAATATTGTTAAATTACAACAAAATGCACAAGATTATGCTGCAGTATTAGACAATGCGAAGCAAATGAAACCAAGGGATTTCATGGTTGTTTTGCCCCTGATTCAGGAAATCATTTAAACATATGTTTAGGACATCTAAATGAGGACATCTTGGTTCAGGAAGGAATGTAAGTGCAAGCTTAAATTTAATCATGATGAGATTTTCACCTTCAGTCTGGCCCCTGTATCGTGGGTCCAGCATCTGGTGTAGTGGGGGGAGGTACTGGGTATTCTCTGTAGAGAAAAAACAGATGAAAAGGTCTCCTGGCAGATGATCTGAGCTTGATGTGGCCCTCCAAGGTGGGGTGTAGGAGGGCATGTGAATGAAGGTAAATAGATTTGCCCTACGAGCTCCCAAAGCACTGGGATTTCTGCACAGAACACACTTTACAGAGCATATTAGGTAGGCTGCCTGATCTGCATTGGCCAAAAACTCTTGTGGACTCCTGAGATTATGAAGATATACATAGCCAATAAAGAACAAAACCTCCTTGATCTACTCTAAGGTCCCCACACTCATCGGTATGGATTAGTTCAGCTGGTTTTGAATTTCATTTCTTCAACTACTCTGTTAATGTATCTATTACTTTTTGCCCGATTTGCTAGCAGCCCATGGAAATTTAAAATCCTCAAAATATCAACCCAAATAAGACTGGAGGTTCTTTGAAAATGTTATTAAAATACAAAATGGTTGTACAATACTATAGATTTGCTTCAATATGGAAAATAATATTCTACTTCCTTCTTTTTCTCCCTCAGCTATGCTACACCCTAGTTACAACATAAAAAGAGGAGTTCGAAAGTCAATTGCAGAACTGATGGCAGGGTTTCATATTCATGACACATTCAGTGGAAAACTTTTCCCAAGTAGTGAGACCTGATTTTGGTATATTTTTAAGACCAGCATTCAAAATTTAGTCCCAGACTCACCACAATACACTTTCTCTGATTGCACAGGATCAAAAACTCACCTTGAATGTGTAAGCTAGTTTTGCAAACTGCAGAATTGTTATTGTCTGCTTTTTCGTCCTGTATACATTTTCTTCTTAATGTTGCAAGACTTTTAAGTTTGTCCAGCAAATGATATAAAATGACATAGCTAATAATAGTGTTACCAAAAATATACTTTCCTTTTTTAAAAAAAGATATTTTTATAGAATTAAGTGCACGTCATTTTTAAATATGATGTTTTATTTGCGAAAATGTAAATGATCTTTTCATTAAATAGCAAACAAAATGATGTATCTCTGAAAAATATGATAATGCTTTTTTAAGGATGTGCAGATGGTGTAGCTAGAACATCTGCAGCAACAGAGAATCTGAAGAGAAGGGGAATTTTTTGAGAGGATGAGTTACTACCTCCAATCTCTGTTTTTGCAATTTTGTTGCA
>QWTY01013799.1:43259-54652 GCA_008033365.1 Pseudorectes ferrugineus | reverse complement strand
ACTCAAAGTGGATTCAGGGTAGACAGATAACACAACAGCCAAGGACTAATTTGAGCAACGAGCTCACTTAAACATAGTGCTGGTCAAGGCAATTTTGGAAGAAACTAACATCTGGATTCAATATGCAAATACAACTATGAGTCAATTATCTAACTCCATAAGTAGTGGACAGTACAGAGTCCATTGTGCTTCTTGCATGGCAGTGGGCTGCATACCAGAATCTCCCCTTGAGGAGGGGTGCCTCTCAAGGTTATTCCTTTAGGCTGAGAGATTCCTTGCTGCAACAGATTCTTGGTAAGTAATTATTAGCGTGCTAAGCTTTGAAATCTTAGCTAAGCAATATAAAACATTGATTTTGCATATATAATCCTTAGTATATAAGGATTATAAACCGTAGTCTGGGAGTAAGTCTAGATCCAAATGCACTTCAATCCTCTCTGAGAAGGAGTTTAGAATGCAAAGGATTTCTGAATCTCATGACCCTACAGGAGGGTCTCCCTGAAAGATTTGGCTGACCTTGTCTGCTATGTACCACCTTGCCATGGAATGCTGTAAAACCACTGTAAGATTTACTATCAAACGTTGCTAAATTGCTGGTGTATCAATAAACATATTGATACTTCTCTCTAATGAGTGAAGTGCATCACTCCATCCATGACACTACAGCATTCGGCAAGAGAAGACATGAAGAAAATGCATTTGCAAGGGATGACAACAGAATATATCTGTCCTTACTGGTGAAAATCAGCTCTGCTTCTATCTGGAATAAGTCCATGAGGGCCAAGACCCTACTTTTCAGGGTTCCCATAGGTGTTTTTATGTCCTTACAAGATATCTTCTTGAATAACCAAGTCCTTGTAAGATGAAAACCACTTGTCTTGTGATTTTGAAAAACACCTGGCTATTATAATGGTAGCATAATTGGGAACCAATTAATTCTAAAAACAGGGCTGCAGATATACACCCTCTTCTGCCTTTTTCCTCATCAATATTTATGTGCCATAATCCTGACTGGACTCTCAAACTTTTATGTTGACATTGGGTTTTGACCTACGGGTCTCGGAGGTACAGAGATGCAGCACAGTTGCTTGGCAACACAAACACACCAGTTCATTGGGGGTGATGAATATTTTTTAAGGAACATTTTCTTTTTTCTGTTCCTGAATGGATAAGAGCACAGATGACTCAGACCTCGGGTTTCAGGGACATAATTCAGGGTTTTATGGTTGCAGAAGTCTGGTTTGCATGGGGGAGAATTTGGACCCAGGCTTGACTTTCATTAACCCCAGGGATAGGGTAATTATGTTTAGATGTCCAAATATTTAAGATTTGGGATTTTGGCTCAGACAAAAAACTCTTCCTCTTAATTCCTGGCTTTAGCTCTTTGTGAAGGCAGAGTGCACAATTCCAAGCTTTTGCAAAGGGAGAGAAAGGGAGGGTATTGTCTTTTGTGCAAGGGTAGAGCTTGTCTGTCTGCTGTGGGGAAGACCAACCCACCATCTCCATTCAGTGCATTCCACAAATCCATACATACGTGGTGCCTGGGCCTTGGAAAGTCTTAAGCCATATAATGTCATGATGACCTGCCATTTACCAAGGTTTTAGACTTGCCAAAGCTTGCAAAAGACCAAGAGCTTCATCACTAAGGTAGCCAAGTCCCTGTGCTTCTTTTTGCTGAGTACCTGTTCTGGTACATCTCCCATTTTCAGATCAAGTTTCTGATCTGACTGTTCCTTCTCCTACAGTTCTTTGTAATTATAATTAGAAATTTCATTAAAATACATTTATTAACAATTACAATTTTATAATTCTTATAATTCCCTGTGTAATTCTTCCCTCTGGGTTTGGTTTATAAGCCTTTCATAAATTCGCCTCCCTGTTGGGGCAAGAAATTAGGTAATTCAGTAAACGTAGAAAAAGGTAAGTGCACATAGCTCTTGCCTCTATGGAAATTTCAGGTAGAGTAAAAGGAACCTAAGAACAGTCAGTTTTTGGAAGATCTAGATGTGTTTGACATATGCACAGTACCTCCAGTCTTTACTTAGAATTGATGCAAGCTACAGTAAATTGGACAGCCTCCAGGCTTACTTACATTCTGAATTTAGTCCTATAACGTTATTTCCTCCAAAGCAGCAATCAAGTCATCCATCAGCTTGTCAGCAAATTGTCTGTGTGTCATATATTAATCTCACTTTTAATATCCTGTATTCTTCCATTTTAGTGGGAATTCAGTCACAAATGAAGTCTGATTAAACACAATATTCTACAAACAGTGTAGCCCAAGAAAGAGTTAACTAATAGCAGAAAAAGTGGTATCTAAGCTGGTGGTCTGTGGGTATATGTTACTAAATGAGCGTTGTACAGAGGACTGTAGCAGGAAATTCTCACTTAAAAAACCCCAAACAAGTAGAATTTAACTTATTTCCTACCAGGAGCTCAGCATCAGGCTTTAAGGTAACAGTGATATCAAATGGTTTATTTAGTTGTCAGTAGCAAGGACAGAATTCTTAGTGGAAACAAACAGGCAGCCTACAGTGACACAGTTAAGAGAAGTCTGCTTTCATATTACTTGGAAAGCACAGACTTATCTCCACTAGGAAGTAACAGAAAAAAATCACATGGAATATTTTATTCAAGACCCTTGCTTTTGTTCTACAGTTCTTGCAGGGAGCAGTGGCTTGTGTTGCCACCAGAGACTGTGGATTATAGACAAAGGCAAAGTAGATTCGAAAAAGGAACCAGAATTTGTGCCATGCTGCCTTTCCTTATGTTTGTTTTCTCACAGCAGTCCAACAATACAAAACACACCTTTAATGATATAGTGAATGAATCAGTACAGGCCCATGACACAGGAATCTTTCCAGCTTATTTTCCTTTAAAAATAAAGTGAAGGAAAACGTGTTTAGAAGCAACATCTTTTTATCTACTAGAAACAGTCGGTGAGAAAATAACAAAGTTATGGCAAAAGAGAGAAGTTGCTCACAGAGCTGACATAGGGACAGTTGTTGAATCTTTTCATTCTCTGTCTTTATACTATGTCCTGTAGCATACTAGGAGTGAGAGCTGAAAGGTGATAAGGTTTTTCCCTTTTCTTTCAGTGGATGGTCCTTCTCTGTACATGTAGGAATCCCTGATGGTTAAAGGGAATTTAATAGGAATATGCACAAATTTCCTGTGATTGAATTTTTGTGTGTGATGCCAGGTGCAGACACACTTGACTTTTTAAATCAGTTTATTCTAGAAAATACAGTACTGATGGCAAACGTAAAACTATCTTGACCAGCAGAAGAGGAATTTTTTACCTTGTGGTGGGAATTAAACCACCCAGTGATACTGAAATAAAGTAGGATGTGCTTTTATATTTCTTCTCATGAAACAAGTGGTCTGACAAGGAATTCACCCAAGGCACATCATATCTCTGGATAGGGCTGAGTGCTTTTGATCCTGAAGCAGAACCTGGTGGCTGTACAAGTACAGAGTTGTGGGAAGGCACTGCAGCTTGCTACAAGCCCACAGTCCTCTGGTGGTCTGTAATTGGAGCTGGTCACAGCTTCTATCTCCCCCAGCCAAACTACTTCTGACCAAGTGCAGAAAAGAGGAAGGAAAGAGAGGCACTGAGTGTCCTGGTGCACAGCCAGGTCTTGGTGCAAGGTTAGGATGAGGAGAGGGCTTGCCCCAAAGCTTGGAATCTTCCAGATTTGACATGCAGTGATATGGGACGACTGTATATTTTTATGGTTATTTGGGTATAGAATATATTTTAATGAATCTGCCTAATTCTATCCTTTAATTTTAGGGGGTTTCTTAATGTTGAAATGCAGGAAAAAGCCTTTAAAAAACTCTGAGATGGTGCTTTCCATTAACCTAAGCTCTTGACAGGCAGTAAAGAGAAAAGCAAGAGAAGAAAAATGTCATTTTTCATTTCCCTCTTGGATTTTTTGATATCTACATCTTGTTGGCAAAGCCTATGTCTTTCTCAATGCTTGTACATTTTTTTTGTACAAGAAACTTTCAGGATGATTGGATCAAGGAAGTTTCTGGGAAGCTACTTCATTGCTCTGGGGTCAGCATGGCATTGAGATCTTCAGGTTTATCTCAGAGTAGAATTATTTCTAAAAAAACAAAACAAAAACAGAATAACCAGTCAGCAGGAAAGGACAGGAAAATAACTCCAGACTTTCAAAATAAGGAGAAATAGCTTAATCTGAGGTTGGAGGAAATAAATCAATAAAAGTAATTTTGTGCTATGTGTGAAGGATTCACAGACATAGCTTTCAACTTTCTGTCAGTTTTATAGTTTGAATTCAATTATGGAATTTTAGATTGAACCTATTTTTGTCCAGTCACCCTTTTTCTTGCGATAGTTTATCAAATCTGATTTTGAGACACCTCATCCAAATAGCGATGGTCTTTGTAGCCCACCAGCACTGGCCATGTCACACAGCATTAGAGAACATTCTCAGAGATCCAGGGAAATATATAATGTGTTGCTGGATCTGGAGGCATTGGGGATATGGGCTGAACTGCAGCTGGGCTTTACAGGTGAATGGTGAACGTGGAGTAGCCAGGGCAATGTGAGTTTGAGCTCTGTATGCCATTTTCCTAGGTAAATATTGTGGAAATGCAATCAAGTAGAGGCAAAGCATTTTCTTTGCTCCTCAGGCATTTGCCTCCCAGGATTTGGACTCCTGCCACAAGAGAATATACTTTTCATCCAGCATATCTACAGGTGACCGTGCCTCAAACTAAAACTTTTCAAAAACATATGAAGAAAACAGAAAACAAAAAGAGGACATGCAATAACTTCACAAACTGGCTGGCCTAGGACAAGTGTCAGTGAATACACCTTTCAAACTTCATTATTTGCTACATGCCTTGCAATTATACCTGGTGTAGCAGTGCTTCACTCAAAGTCAACCCATTCCTGGTTATTTCCTACGACAATACCTCCAGTGCTTTGCAAGTTGCTGCTTTGCTGGAGCAGCTGTGATTGGCCAGGTACTACTGCAACACACATTGCAGTGTCCCAGGGACAAAGACCACTACAACTGGAGAAAAGTCCCCACATCCCTGCAACTCCGCAGCAGTTTCTCTCTCGTTGCAATGGCCCCTCTGCCTGGCTCACTGCTTTGCAGGTTTTTATAGGCTGGTCAGAGCAATGACTTTGTTCAGTGATAATGAACAGGTTTCTCTGCATGTGACCCCTGGGCTACTTAATTTCAGCCATTTGTACTCTTGCAGACCTTGTTGAATGTATCCACGGGAAGTGAGCTCTCGACATGGGCAGCCTTTGCCAGAGGGGACAGAACGAACCCGTGGCTCTGCCTGTCACAGCTTTGCAAACTCTGTAGTGGCCCGAGGATGCCCCAGGGTTGAAGCGCTGGAGTTGCTGAGTGGCCTATCCAGCTCAGTCATTGCCAAAAATGACTGATGGACAGGAGACCTGGTAATTGGAACATCTTCCTCAAAGTTCTCTGTATGTTAAATATTTTTAGGACTCAAATTCCTTTCCTTGTAACATATAAGAATATTTTCCAGAGCACACTTTTCAATTTCAGCCATTTCATGAACAAATCTGAAGCCGTGGGACTCTCCAGGCTGAATGGAGAGGCCAGTTTACATCTGTCAGCAGATTCCCCAAAGGGAATTTTTGGGAAAAGACAGAAACAGCTTAAGAATCTTAAAATGAATGAGTGTCAGAGATATTGAAAGCAGTGGTATTGCTGTTTAAGAAACCAGTGGCTTCGTCTCTCTTTTTAGATGCTTACAAGAAAATAAATGAACCTAATAAATATCATCACCAGCTCCATCAGCACTTCTCAAGCACTATCAAGACCAGCTGAAGGCAAGCGAAAGCACTGATGCCCCTTTGACCTCACATAAACTAATCTCGGGGAGAAGTGTTAAGACAACAAGCGGCCCCGGGAGAGCGTCCCTCCCGCTCCCCGCGATCTGCTGCTCCTTCCCTCCGCCTCTCTCCTCCTCCCGTGGCCACCAGATGGGGCAGCGAAGCTCCGTTCCCGGCCGAGCCCGGAGCGCTCCGGCCGCCGCGCCCCGCCACGCCGGCGCCCCGAGCCTGCCCGCGGCTGCCGGGAGCGCCCTTGGGAAACAGAGAGGGAGCGCACTGCTGCCGTCCTCCCGCCAGCTCCGGGACGCGAAACAGCTGCCCTTTCTTCTTGTGTGGCAGCCGGGAGAGCAGGAATCGGTGCGAACCTCTCGGGAAGGGTGACTCGGTGGAGCTGCGCCCTCGGGAGAGCAGGAATCGGTGCGAACCTCTCGGGAAGGGTGGCTCGGTGGAGCTGCGCCCTCGCTGGTGTTTGGTATCAAACTGCCCCGCCCCAGAGCCATGCACTTCAGCTGCGGGCTCGTAGGTTTTATTGCAGAATCTCGAGGTCATCCCTGTGATTCCTGCGTTTTCATCAGCAAATAAATAAATAAAATGCAGCCTATCCCACTGATACAGTTGCAGCTGACCTATACTATAGGGGTCGGAAGACACCACCATTTTTCAAATACCACAGTGTGAGAGGATCTTAAATTAAATCTCCCTAACCAAAATCACTGGCATGAGGAGGAAAAGGTGGGAAAAGAGGGAGAAGAAGCCCAGTATCATATGAAAATCTGCCTCATAAAGCGAGTGAACTGCTGCCCACAACGTTTTGCAGTTTGTTTACTTGTGGCTTCATTAAAATTTCATGCGGATCCAACGACTAGATTTTGTTAATGGCCCACAAAGGGACAATCATTGCTGAAGCCTGAACACTGTGATCCATTTTCCCTAATTATTACTTTGTAACCGTTTGTAATTTGACAGCTCCTGCTGAACTAGGGTTCATTTATTTTCTTTCATTGTTTCATATAAAGAAACATCAGATAAGCATAACAGCAGAGCATTAATAATAAAACCCACTAATTTGAAACGTGCATTAATTGCACGTTAAGTGCACATAATAGCCTTCATTGGGGATCCTGGATTTTTCACTATAGAACCCCTTTAGAGGGTATAAATCACAGGGCTGTGTTGCACATTTAACAACGAGAAGGGAGATTATCTAATTCCTTGTGGCCTACATGTCAAAAATGGAGAGTGGCTAAGAGGTTAGTTTTCCTCCTTAGCTCTGTTTTATAACTGTTAAAAAGATGGAATAAAGATAGATATATTTGCTCACAATGGAGTAGTTTCTAAATTTATCTGTGAGCTTTGAGGGCTTAGTTGCTTTCTTTAGAAAAGAAACATCTGGGGTGGTCAGGTGTTTCTAAAAATCCAATGTAGCTCATGGCTTTTTGAAGGCTCTAACATAAGGCTATGTATTTCCACAAGGGTCAGCCAGTCCAGTCTCCTGCTACCTCAGTGAAATGTATCAATATTTCTTTCATGAACCCATGCAATTCTATTTTAAATGTATTAGGGATTTTAATTTTGATCCTTTTTATTACTGTAACCTAATTTTAGAAGACTATTCCAACACTCCATTTTATTGACTTACCTCAAAATTTGTGTCTTCAGGAAATTTCATTATCTCATTCTTCTACTTCCCATTAACCCCTTCTTTATTCCTTTTATGACATAACTAGTCCCTGCCTGCAGTTAAAAAGTATTTGACATTTGTACATTTGTTTTCTTTTCATACCCCTGACTCTGCTACTACTGTAGCAGGTTTTTCTCATGGTGTTTACCCCTTGTTTACAAAAATGTGTTTGATCTCAAGCTTCATTTTACTAAGCTAAACCGAGCACACTGTTTCAGTCTCCTGTGGTAAGACAAGGCTTATTCTTTTCCTTCATTCCAGTTTGTCTTTTTTGAGTGTGAATGATTGGAATTATGCATTCTTCTATGGTTGGAATTTCCACAATGCTTTGTAAAGTGCATCAACATACATTTATCTCCTCTGGAAATGGTACAACTGATAAATTCTTCGATTTTTTTTGAATTTTATTTAATTTTTCTGTTGCAACACATTGGTAGACTGTAGTTCTCCTAACAATGCTTTGCTTTGCCCAGACATTTTTATCATTTTTAGCTCTCAGCTGATGATGAGTCAGCTTGGAGCAGTCATTTTTGCTATCTTTTTACTAAGGCATGATTTGCACTTTTGCACATTGCACTCTTAAATTTAAACTATTTCTATTTTTCCAAGCCTCGTGATCATTCAGTTATTCCCATAAAATATTCTGATCTTCCTCAGGTATTGGCAATGCCTCAAAATTCATGTCACCTGACACTCCTTTGCATTAGCCAGTTCTTTACTTTCTCTGTGATTTAAATAGCTCCTGTCTTCTCCAGTGTGTTCTGCTTTAAATGTCTCCCTGAAGTTCACATAGATTGGGTAGTTCTGCCTGCTTAGTCTGGATCTTTAATTACCTGTTTTATACGGATATGAAATTGACCTGATTTAGTCTGCTGCAGCTTATGCTTTTTCACCTTTCTTTTCCACTCTTTATTCTTTCCTTCACAGTTTGATCTAGAGCCCTGTGTAACACACGGGGCAGACTAATGGTCTTATGGTTGTCTGAAACATTGCCTATTCTTAAATATAGCTACTAAATTTATTATTCTCCGGTTGCACAGAAATATCCCTTCCTATTGTTTCAATGCCTATTTAGGGAACAAAATCCATCAGTGCTCAAAAGCCAGGAATATTTGGGTCTTACCTTCACCTGAACTTGCTCTGTCTGTATCTTTGTATTTTCCTTCTCTCTCAAAACATTGTACAGCTGGGTTTGAATTGCAACTAATGTTCACTCCCTTTGGAGGGACAAGGTCCCCAAATGGTCACTACCAGCTCAGAGAAGTCTGTGCAGTGACCACAGAGAAAGTTAAACAATCACCTAAAATCCAAGTTCGTCTTAGAAGATGAATTACTCTGTAAGGCATGGTTTGTGAAAACTCTGCTTAGACAAGAGGAGGATTTTTTGCTTTCACCAAAAATTGCCCTCAATGTTTCCCTGCACTCGGGTCATACATTCCTGGTAGGCCAAGCTGCCCTCTCCAGACAGTGGACACAGTAAGTGGTACGCTCAGAAAAAGACATAACAAATGTGGTTATTTGCTGTAAGAAGGTAAAATTCCTTGCTCTCTGTGTTCACTCTGGACACAACTCACTGACAGCATAATACTAAAATACCATACGGTTGTTTCTCTCCGAGTCCCCAGCTTTGCTCTCACTAGCTGTGTCCTGCTGCATTACTGACATTTATGCTCCCTTTCTTCTTCTGAGTGGCTCCATCCTTCCTGCTTTCCGGTTTTCTTCCAACCAGTGTTGAATCACCCTTTAACTGAATTTCCTCATTAATCCCTGTTAGCAAGCTTCTCCCAGACTCTAAACACAGAAGGGTGAAAGGCAAGAGATCAATCCTTGTCCATTCTGGGATGGATACATCATGATCCAAAAGTTTGCAGGTAGTGAGGGGCCCTGCATGAGCAGCCGGTCTCTAGAGGTGGGAGGGTGGTTAGCTGAGAGGATTCTGCTCTCTCCAGACTTTCAGGAGAGAAGAAAGATACCAGCCCCAACCCCAACGCATCACATGCTCTGTATCCTTTTTGCCAGGGAAGTTCTGGCAAAGCAGGTAAGTTGTCCTTGTTTTGTGAGAACCACGGCCTGCACGCTACAGGAGGGGCACAACAGGAGAGGTGGAGTTGGTCAGAGTCCACCACTCTTTTCCCGGTGCCACTGTCCATGTGTAGAACCATTATGTTTGATTACCTCCTGCTGGCGTTCATTTCAGCCTCCCCCCTGGCTGGCCAGGGTGTGCAGCAGCTCAGTCAGTCTCTGTTGTGATCTGCCAGGAGCTTCCTGCTTAGCTGTAATAAACAGTGCTGAGCAGTGCTTCCCTGGCTGCCTTCATCTTTAAACATGACCTTTTTTCAGGTAGTACATTCAACACAAATTGTTAATAATTGAGCTGAGAAGCAAATTTTAGACCCAATTTTCCATACTCCATTTAGATTTCTATTCTGGTCTCTGCCTCACCACCTTCCTTGGCTATTATTGTAAGTACATTATTACCATAGGGCAGGAATATATTTGTGCCTTTAAGAAGTGAAGCAAGATAAGCCATAAGTACTCATCTCATTCTTGCCATTTTTAAGTAACAATTTATCCTGTAAATAAAACTTTCAATACTTGCATTTGTTTCTGGTTTTTTCTATATATTTTTAGAGCAAGTATTGCCTTTCTTATGTCCTTTTAAGTGGTGACTCACTCTGATTTCCTGATTTACATTGTTTTAACTTACTCTGTTTTTCCCCCAAAATCTACATGAAAAAGCTCCCTACTTGTGCCATTTATTAACAAGTTATGTGCTTGGAATATACTTTCAGTTAATTTGAACACCCTTTCCCCCTATTTTTTGTTTGTTTCTGAATTTCTTGGGCTAAAGCTCTAAAAGAGCACACCAGTTAAATACAATGCTGAATTTGTAGGCCACTTATCCACTAAAGCAGATATTTGGGGTGCAAACAACATCCATGTGTTTGAGCACCCCACTAATGAAAATGAGTAAGCTTCACATGCAAATGAACTCAGGCTCCAAGTCTGGCCTTCTTCCTTTCTTTATTCTGTTTTATATCCCAGACAGCTTCTGCCATGCATTACTGTCTATAAAAGCAAAGCTGGGCCCAGCCCAACAAATTCAGAAGCTGTCTGAAAATCTTCTCACAGCTTTCCATCTTCCGGTTACAAGCTCAATGTTAAAATTATCCCTGTTCTAAAAATGTTAGTGGTACTATTTTATCTTTTTTCAAATAGATAATCTGCATTTTTTTAGCTGTTGTTTATTAAAAATCTTGTCAGACCCAGATTTCCTGTAATATTATAGTTTTCCAATGCCTAATTTCCAATAGTTATCTTGTTGTATTGACCTACATTATTTCCCTCATTAATTACTGCTGTTCTTAAAAACAGTTACAGCTTTCAATTTGTGTTGATTTCTATAAAAGTCTTCACTTTGATTAATAACCTGCAGCTTGTTTAAATTGTTACGGCCTCTTGGGCATTGTTAGACTGAGAAAAAAAGACCTAATGAGAAGTGCAATGATGGTAGGAAAAGAACTATATTACATGAGCAGCTTGACATCACTTTCATAAGAACTTCACATTTAGATTCCAGAAGAAAATGAGAAGGTAAAAAGCATTCAATCCATCAGGCTTGTCACAGATGCAGATTTTGGCAGTTGCTCTTGTTCATCTTCACATGGTTGGTAATTCCCCATGTCTCTAATTTGTTGATGTCTCTCTACAGGGCCTCCCTACCTTTGAGGGGGTCAACAGCTCCTCCCATTTTAGTGGGTCAGCAAACTTACTTAGTATTTCTTTGAGTTCTGTGTCGTTAAGAAAGTTTGTTAAGAAAGATGTTGAAGAGCGCAGGGCTGAGGATGGAGCCCTGCAGAACCC
>QWTY01013799.1:15403-43223 GCA_008033365.1 Pseudorectes ferrugineus | reverse complement strand
CTGCAGAACCCCACTAGTGACAGGTGGCCAGCTTGAGGTCACCCCATTCACTGTAACTCTTTGTGCCCAGCCCCTGAGCCAGTTGCATGGTGTGTTTATCCAGCTGAATGCTGGACATTTTGTCTAGATGGATGCTGTCAGAGACAGTATGGAAAGCTTTGCTGACGTCCAAAAAGATTGCATACATTCGAGATGTCTGAGACCTCAGTGTCTTTGGGTGAATTTGTACTTAGATAATATGTAAGAAGCTACTACTGCAAGTATACATTATGTCAAAAGAAAATGCTTATGGATAGTTCCCTTGCCAGCTGTGGTGCAATTTGGGTTCTTAGAATATTTCCTCTGTGCTGCCAGGAATCCCATAGGCAGCCTTTGAAACAGAGCTATTTTGTTGTATCTCTTATTTTGCCTTAGTTGAAAAGTTGTTTCGTGTTCTTTGATGGTTAGTCAGAAATTTCTTTTTGTTTATTTTTGTTTTGTTAACATAATTGTGGGGGGTTGTTTTTTTGTTTGTTTGGCATTTTTGTACTAAGTAAAGAGATTCTTACAATCAAATCTTAATGTATCAGAAATCTAATGATTACTACAGATTTTAGGGGAGTTACTTTGTCTTACAAAACTAGATTTTATAATGCTTTATAGTATATCATAGATGTTGAAGATGGAAACATGATCCTGGAAGAGATGAGAAGTAATTCTTTAGTCTGTACTTTGGGTTGACCAAGTATCTCTGTACTTTTTCTGACCTATACATGCAAAACCGCTTTCTGAAATTTCTTTGGATAAGGAGAATTTACAATCTGTGTAGATTTTATGTCCTATGGCTTACAGGATGTCCCTTCATGACTGGAAAGCTTTCTGTTTCTTCTTTGCCTCTTACTATTTTCTCTATTCTCCAGAGTGCTCAAAGCACAGAAAATGATTAAGCACTCTCCTAATTAAGAATTTTTTTAATTTACTGGCAAAAATTTGAGATGTTTAAATATTCTGGTTTGTACAACCCAGCTCTTTCACTAATGTGAGTACTCCATTTAAATGTGGCTAGTGATCCTTATTTGAGTGCTTTCCCCTCTTTGGCTTACATATAGGAAAGGAAAATGGATCCAGTGAAGGTTTTACTGTGATGAACAACCACATAGTTTTTCCCATAGAAATCTGTCTTGTTCGGTGATCTGTTTTTTTTCCCTAGAGTGAGTCAGACTGGTGTAATGAATGAGGCTTTCTGGTAATGCACCTACTCCATTCATCTGAGGAGCTACAGAGTTTAGTGAATGGCTGCTGGGAGGAGAAACACAGCCTTGTACCTAATGCTATTAAAGAAACCTGCAGTGACAACTGAATTGTTTCCTGACCTCTTCCATAAAGTCACATTTTTCACAGGACTTCTACCCTCCTTTCTGGATGCCTGGGACTGGTGAAGTGAGGTGCTGACCACCTCCATAGACTACTGGAAGAAGGGAGAGATGGAAACTTTCCACTCAAAGTCCCTCTCTGCCCTGATAACTGGTGTGATTTTAAACACACCAGGCTTTTTGTTTTTATTTTTATTTTAATTCCCATTTGGAGTTAAAACAGATTTGTCACTGTAAAATTTCCTCCAGTCAAAAGTGCACTAGGACCCTCTCTGCAGATGCACAGTTCTTTAAGCGTAGTGGTTTTTTCTAGGTGTCAGATTTTATATCCTAAATAGTTCATTGCTTTTAAGTGTATTTTGCATATATGTTTGTACATGAAGTTTTAATCAGTTCCTGTCTCTTTACAGTCTAAAATTTTGTCAGAAGAGATTTTAGACCAACAATAAATAATTCCAGCAGATAACTATCTGATCCTGTATACATATAATGTCTATCAGTGGGACTTGAGAAATGCCTACTGATTGATTTGAAGGTATTTCAACTAGACAGCTTCTGCACTTTTTTGAGCCCTGTAGTTAAGGAGTAGACCATAGTGTTCTGAGACTTTACATAAGAGCTTAGCTCCATTCAACAGGGTAGCTAAACATCAGAAACAGATTTTTTCACCAGTTCTGAAATAAAATGTCTGCTGATGAAATATGAAATTCTATTAAAAATCCCCATGTCATTTAAAATCACTTTTCTTTTGGTGTCTGGGAGTGAAGTGAGATTTTTATTACATTTTTTTACCAAAAGTCAGAAAACGCTGAAACCCTGAAAAAATTTCTCTCCTGCAATCTTTTTAGTGGAGGAATAATTCTAGCCTGCTCTCTTCAAAGCATGTGCAGAAGGAAAGATATATTTTAAGGATGTCAGACTTCCTTCCAAATGATTTAGAGAACCTTGCTGCTCAAGTTTATATCAGGCAGCTTATGCCTGTCTGTATTTTGATAGCTTTTCATTTTTCAGAAGCAATCGGACAAAATTACAACTATGCTACATTTTCAGATTTCCTTGATGCCTAAATGTTGCAGCTTCAGGTTTGCTCTAATGGAGCCTCCTGTCCTTTTCACACAACCATGTTCCTTGGAAGAGGAAAGCTAATACATTCCCTTGAAGAAAATAAACCCTGCCGTTATTCTAGGGAATATGTTCCCATCCACCATTTCATCTGGGGGAAAAAAAAATCAGGAAAGCAAAACATTACCATAAATGGCCCAATTTATCTACCTATGTGTCTGTCAAAGCATCAGCAAAGATTCACAAGGAATCATCACCAACATTTTGGGCACTGGGTAAATCAGTTTAAAGAAATCTGTATTCCCAGTCTGTCTGTGCTCTCTAGCCCTGAAGGTGACTCAGGAAAGGGGACCGACTTTGTGTGTGGAACAACTGATTCCTGGGTCACACAGTCTCAACCCACAATGTCAGTACCTATCTAGAAATGCACATGTTGATTACACCATATTTACTGAGAATGACACTTACTTGGAAGTCACAATATTAATTTTAAAATACTGACATTGTCCTCCCTTTTTAAAAGAAAATGAACCCTTTTTTGTGATTCTATTCTTTGAATGTAAAACAATTTAAAAAGGTCAAAAGCTATATACATCATCTTTGTGGTTTACTGTAATTTTTGCATAATTTTTCATAGGCTGTTGCATACTGCCATGTTACATTTTCATTGTCTATGAAAATTTCCTTATCTTTTCAGTCTGATTCAGAAAGTACTGACAAACAGATCTGAAAGGCTCATAAAAAGGGATAATTGAATGGATAAAAATCAAGTCTGTTCCATGTGCTACTGTAAGCACACGTAGTTCCTTTCAGAACCACTGTGCCTATGAAAAGTTATCACACCAAAGCACTGATGAATGATAATTCAAATTCAGAACCGTCCACTACTGGAGTTTTCTTTTCAGCTCCCTGAGGCTCAGATAGCACATGAATGGGTGAGCTAACATTTTTGAAGGTTTGTAAAATACTCAGAAAAATACCAGCCTACAGATCCCAGCTGGGATTTGAACACAAAAATAGTTGAGCAAGGTCATAAGAGCTTGTACTTTTTGTAAAATTATCATTTTATGCCCAACAGAGAAGAAAACACAGTTGAATTTAAAGCTGTGTATTTATCTGTGGCTCTTTATTCATGCAGCGAGCTCTGCTCACTAAGAGAATGGGAAGACTGTGGGATGGACAGATCATCAAAACATAATTTGTGTTTCCTTTGAAAATTCCTGAAGTCTCTATTTTCTGCATGTATCTCAGCAACCCACCTTGCTAATTTTAAATGGTATTACTTCATTTCCTTGCAAGCTAATAGCGAATTTAGACCCTGAATATTGCTGTCAATTATCCATCCTCCACTGTGTCCGCTGTTCTGTCTTCTTTCTATTCCTCTTATATCTTTTACACCTACTCCTTTTCCACCTCCTCATGTCTCAATTTCACCATCAGCAAATATTGCCTGTGGGCAATTGTTCAAAAGTTTAATATTCATACAACTTCTTTAGTTTGTTATTGTTAGAGTCTGAACAGACTGACAGGACTTCCTCTAGAACAGGGAACATTTACTTTAATTTCTAAAACTACATAATTTTATAAGTGCTTATTTTGTAATCTACAGCTTTGATTGGTTTTGTATGTGAGAAACAGAATTTCTCCAAAAATCAGAAAGCAGCAATTATTTATTTCCAAGAATTTATTTTTCCTTTTCATCTCTTTGTGACTCTGTGTTTTTCTTCAAATTGTCCATAGGTTTAAATTCTCTGAGCTCAGAAAAGTCCAGAACTTCAAGAAGTTTGAGGAGAGCTGCAGTAGAGGTGATTTCCAGAACCACTAAGACAGATTGCAGGACATGCAGGGGAAAAAGAAAAAAATGAATAAATTTGTTTAAAATTACTTGACTGATAATGGACTGCATTCATTTGGTTCTTATATTGGTAAGATGAATAGATTAATCACTATCAAAGGGACAAGCAAAGCTTGTAGGAAATGAGCCTTTCTCTTTCCTATGAGTAGACGTGTGAAGACAAATACCTTAAGCAAACTTTGAGTAACTGCAATGTTTCTCCTTCTATATGGTTTCCTTTGCACACAGAGGGTAAAACTCAGAATTAAGTAGTTTGCCTCAGAGTTGTTAACAGATATAATCAAATGTATTTTCTGGTAAAATGCACTATGTCATAGCTATGTTGACTCTATCAGCCATCCTGAACTTCAGCCTTTCTCCTGACTTGCTTTATGGGAAGTATTAATTAAGCTAACCAGGAGCTATGCCCAAAATGATGAAATGAAGCCAGCGTTTGTGAATCAGAAGGAAATAGGGCAATGTGTTTGCCATCATGTTTTTTTTGTAAATGCAATGGGTAGGCTGCTTTCCTTTCATTGAATTTAAACTGGAACAGATACCTATCGTGTAGTGCCATCCTTTCATCATATTAATCCAATATGAGGAACCTAGAAAGGAGTAGTGAGAAATGTGGTAGCATTGTTAATCCATCAATTAAGTCCACAGCACATCAACATCTTAAATGATGCACGCAGTCCTGCATTCTCACTTCAATAAATGTATGGTAGACCTGGGAGATGTTTAGAAGAGGGTCAAGGATGGCAAGAGGTGTGGGATGGCACTCGTGAAGAGTTAATCAAAAAGGACTTTGCCAGTCAGAAAAGGAGATGAAAAGAAATGTTATGCACATTTATGAAACCTGTATCACAGAGGGTGGAAAACAGCTTACTGCCTCTCTCCGTATGAAAATGAGAGAGAAGCACATATAATTAGCAGGTGATGCATTCAAAACCAACAGATGGACGTGGCCTGTGGCACAGCTCATGGGTAAGCTTGGGACTCTCTGCTGCACGGTCTGGTTGACATAAAATATGTGCAGCTTCAAAAAGGAAGCAGAGAAATTAGCAGGGGAAAAAAAGACCTTTGAGCCTCTCCTTCATCAATAACCCCTATGGCTCAACCAAGAAGCACTGAAGACCTGGAGACACTTCTGGGGAAATTTTGTTTCCTGTTTTCATCCATTCTTTATACTTACCTCAGTATCAAGGGACAGTCCTGATAAACTTCCACAGCTTTTTACATTTTCAGAATTTCATAGATTTTTCTCATCTCTGGTTTTTGTAGGTTGTTATTTCCTTGGTGATCAGTCTTCTTGCTGATAATTAAACCATAGTTTTCGGTTAGTTCCTTCTTCTGGCTGGAATTAACTGACTTTATGGCAGTGTTTGACATTCAGTCAGATGAAGTTGTTTGACTTAATAATTTGTTTCCATGAAATCACACTGAAGGCACTTAGCCAACATGCCAGTGTGCACCAAACTTGTATTACGAATGAGTGATGTAGAATGTGAAATTATTAAAATGATATAAAAATATTTTTCAAAATAATGCTATAACAAGAAGTGTTTTTCATTGTTTTGGGGTTTTTTCTGAAAAGTATTTAGGTAGAATAATTAGGGAGATTTTTTAAATTCAGAAATATTTATAAAGAAAATTAAAAACAAATATGGAAATTCTCTTTGGGGTAAATTTAAATGTTTTTTGGTTGAGAAAACCATATTTGTTTTCTGCCATAGAACTGCACAATCAGTTTTTGCCACAGTTCTCCGTAAGATCTTAATCAGAACAGACAACTTAAGTATTTAATTTCCATTTTCTAACTGAAACAATTAATATAGAAAAAAGATTTTTATTCCTTGTCATCACCTTCTACCACAGATTACTGTCAACAGGCTCCATTGTGTTTTCTCACTATCTGTGTCATTCCTTTAGCAATATTTATTAATTCAGAGTGATTTAATAATTCAGTGAATATCAACATGTCTTTGTACTTTCACCAAAATATTTAAAGTATTTAGTTAAAGTAATAACTAACCTGCTCTCTTGAGTATACAGGATCTTTTCACATGTTAGGCAGGAGATGATGATAGCTGGAACTAGATATATCTGTGTTTCAAATCAGTGACCTACATTTGGCATCACATTATGTTTGCCATACAATGAGACAGTTGACCTCAGTGACAATAAGTAAGGTGATATTAAAAACAAAACAATATCAGAGAACATAAGGTAAGCCTCATGCAACCTTTTTATCTCAGACGGTTTTTCTCAAAATCAAGAAAAAATTAGTTTTATTGACTTTTTGCTGTTGTTTTGTTACTTTGTTTTGGGGGTTTTATTTGAGATAGAGAAACTTATATGTTTCTGAAAGACTTTTGGGGTACGGGGTTTTTTTATGTTTGTTCTTTTTTTTTTTTTAATTCTAAAGACTCCAAAGCAGTAAAATAAAATTTTAATATTTCACCTTCTTGATCCCTTCCAACAAAAATAGAAATGCTTGCAAATATAACAGCAAGTGTAAAGAAGAACTTACAGTGTGGGTACCCAGAAAGAAGAATTTACAGCAAAATTTCCTTAAAAGGATAACATCTGTGTAGTATAGGCTGGAAATAGTCTGTAATTGCTGCTAGGGACTATGACTTATGTCTATTCTCTACTGAGAGTTCTGGTTATTTCTGGCTCAATTTCTGCTTTCGGTCCCAAATGGGCAGACTCAAAACAAATGTGCCAATTAGATGCTTAGACAAAATTTCAGCTTTGTCCTTATGCAAACTTCTGCACTAACTTCATCAGCAAAAAGGAAACACAGACTGCATCGTAGCTCCCCTCGCACCTGAAGAAGGGGAAGAGAGACATCTGTAAAGGTCCTGTGGCTGAGCACCTGGCTGTGGTCCCTTGCTTCAAAACTTTGCTTTCACGAGAAATGTCTCTCAGCTTCCCAGTTTCTTTATGAATATGAGATTCAGTTTTATATTTTTGTGCTTATGGTATGAAAACCATAGCATGTCTTAACATGTATAGTATGAAAACCCTAGCATGTCATCACTTTTTTCATGGAATCTAAGCTTTTGATTCTTCTTTTTACGTGAACTACAAATTGCCTCTTCTTTAATTGTATTTTTGTTTTAGTCACATTAATTTTTAGTCACGTTAATTAATAACTGGAACAGGCTCCCCAGGGAAGGGGTCACAACATCAGCCTGCCAGAGTTCAAGAAGCATTTGGAAAATGCTCTCAGGCATATGGTGTGATTCTCGGGGCTGGCCTGTGCAGGGCCAGGAGCTGGACTTGATGATCCTTGTGAATTCCTTCCAACTCAGGATATTCTATGATTCTATGAACTCAGTCAAACATATGTCAAACATATTTTTCGTAAGAGGCAGCTGGCTTATCTAGGGATTTCAATTGTTTGATATTCAAGAAATTATAAACAGTGATTAATTTGGTCTGGTATTTGAAAAAAAACCCCTCAACATTAAAGTACAAAGCATTAAAATTAGATGATGATCCATTTTTCTTTTTACAATCCAGTCACAATAATAGAGAAAATATGTATCATACTTTGCAAAATTGGAAGGGTGTTTGGGAAACTTCTATTTGACAGATCACTTTCTTATAAGATGAAAATGAATGAATGAATGAATGAAACATTTGTTGTGTGTGTGTACATAACTGCATATAAATGTGTATGCATATTTAAGAACTCCACTGCCATCATATGTCCAAGGTGGTCTGAAATGTTAATTGTGAAGAAATTACCTTCATCAAAATGAATCAAAGAGAAAGAAACTTGGAAGAAAACTCTACTTACCCTACCCATCAAGGCAGCAAAACTTTTGGGATTGCTAGCAAACCTTATTGATGATTCTTACAGCCAAGGAAGGTTGCCTGGGTCAGAGCAAAGGGATGCAGGCTGCCCTGATGAGGCTGAGGGGTGAGGGTCAGCATGTTTGATGTCTGATCACACAGATTTCACTGTTCCAATCTGTTACTGTGGATCCATAACAGGCTTATGGAACTTTGATGAGATATTATTTCTGTGGATCCCTATAAATGCTTAGTGCAACTGCTATTGGTTGTCATAGGTGATCTTTAGACATGTGGACTTCATAACTTTTTTATTGATGACAGGATTGTGCTTTTTGCTGTATTTCATGATGTACTTTTTTGACTGTAGTTTTCTTGCAACACCTACAGGTTGCTTACTCGCAGGTTGTAAATTCTTCATGAGCAGTGGAAGAACAGGCCTACAGGTAAAAGATCAGCTACGGAAGAAAGAGTAGGAAACAAGATCAATCGCCCATCACCAGCACAGGTCAGCACCCCTGTTTCCCCAGAACCAAACACAGCCCTCAGGCTGGGAGCTGGTCATGGAGGAAGGATGTTTCTTCTCCTGTGCACCTGGTGAGTGCTCTCTGCTCAACTGCAGAGCTTGGTGCCACTGGTGTAGCCTTATGCACCAAAAGCTCTCTCGTGTCTTGCAGCACGTGGCAGGCTCCTGTTATCGAGGGACACGCACCCTTGCAGGCCCGTATTCCCTCACAGGGCTTTGCTCGTCTCCTAAACTTTGCCAAACAAAAGAATCCACTCTGCTGTGAACATAGGATGGATCCCTACCCAAATTAAATGAAAACATCGTGGTATTTGGTTACTTATTATCATTAAAATAATAGTTGCAGACATATATATTTGCTTCCAAATCTGGAAGGTATTTGCAAAATGTGTTTATTTGTATTTATGAAAAAGAGAGAAAAAAATTCTTTAGAAGATTAGATGCAATTCTAGGGGTTTTTTTCTTTTTTTTTTTTTTCTCCTAGGTTATCTTATCTTCCTGAGTCTCATGGTCATGTGAGTTATTGTTACAATGGGTCATGTCAGCAACATCCTTTATTCTAGCTTTTAAAAAAGTCTTGTTGCCATGGTAACTGCCATATCACCCCCTTGAAATAACATACACAATATAGAATTTGACCTTTTGCACTGTAGAATATTCAAGCAAAAATGTTCAGTGTTCAGCACTTTTTTTTCAAATTTTAATGAGGTTTCAATGATATTTTTAATTATCTATCTGCTTTTCCCATTTAAAATTCTTTTATGAAGAAAACAAATGAGTGCACGAAGATGTGCATCCATTCCTACTGATGCCTTCAAATAGTAGCAGAACTGACAGTACACACTGTTTTCTATACAGATATTAGAAAAGTTGCATCAATGATTTGTTTTAGTCACTGCACTCTGCTTGCTTCATTTCCCTCAAGTAGTTAAGACAATAGAGGCATTAAGATAAGTCAGACAGAAAGGCTTTCCCTCATCTCACATTTACTAAAATTATTTTGTTAAAAAAATTTTAGATTTTAAGACCAGAAGTAATCATTGTGATCATCTAGTCTGGTGTCTTGCATAGCACAAATCACAGTATTTCATCCAGAAGTCACTCGGCAAGGCACAAATATCTTGCTGAACGTTTAGGAACGTATACAAACTAACCACACTTGTGCAGCAAATGCAAGCAAACATCCAGGCTGGGAACAGCTTTTATTGCTCCCAGGGTGAAGGCAAAACATTTATCCTGTATGTTGCAAACTTCGACTTGTTCTGGACCTTCTCAGGTCTGGCCTTTGGAGTAACTTACTGTGTTGTGATGATGTGTTTGGGCTTCTGAAGGTGTAAGACACTTAAAGATCACAATTGCCTTAAACACTGTTAAGATCATAATCAGATCTTAAACAGAAGGCACATAAACTTTCTGGCCTCTAAGTGTCCTGAGGACAGAGGTTGGCAATGCTTCAACAACAACAACAAAATAGATTTTTACTCAAAAATTAACAACTTTTGTAAATGCGCTAAATAATACAAAATGTCAAGCAAAGAATTTTTTTCAACAAGTTGTGATTGTCCCATTCCTGTTCCTGGATTTGTCAACAGTGCTACCCCTCCCTCCCCCAGCACACACTCATTTTCTTTGCCCAATTCTGTTTGCTCTTAACCCTCATTGATTTCCTGTCAGTCATTAAGCTGCCAGTTATGTCTCTCAAAATCTCTGCAGACTGTACAAGCCATCTAGAAATTACCACTACTAAGGAGCTGCTGGTAATTTAAAACTAGTAAGATTTATCATGACAACAAAGATACATTTCTCCAAGAGTACATAATCCTTTTCTTTCTAGTTGAGTCAGAAAGCCGGCAACAATATTTGCCGAACCTGCGTAATGAACACTTCAGTGCAAATTATCGTGGTCAGATTTCAAAGGAGAGATTGCTGGCATAGCAAATACTAGGAAAAATATTTCTGTGAAAACGTCTGTCTTGATTTTTCTTTGAAAAATGAAAATCCAAGAATTTTCTGTCTTTTGAATGTTTTTTTTTCCTCTGTGAGACGATTTTTTCTTTGTTCTCATTTTTAATAGAGAATTTTGAAAAGAATGTGATTTATATCTACAAAATTGCATTGTTAGTATTATTTGCATGCATCACACAAAAAAATTGGTCTTGAATCTTTTTCCTTTGACAGGTAGCATAAGTCTGCTACATTCAGTGAAGCTACACAGTTGGAGTTCCAAGTTAAATGAGAAGAAATCCAGCTGTTTCTAGGAAATTTGAAAACACGGGGGAGGGAGTGGGTTTCTACATTTTAAAACAATCACTTTTATGGATTTTAATACTTCTTATTTATTAGGGAAGAGAATCAAAAGGAAAATATCTGTTCATTTCTTCAAGCCGGGGTTTTCTAAACCTGGCTGAAGCAACTAAGGGTGATCTTAATGCTGATAAGAAGTGCACTTCTTTCATGATTGTTTTGCTGGGCTGCATGTATAGTCATGGGAATTTTGTAAAAGGCTGCACTTTATAAGAAGCCAAACATGGCACTCAGTTAGTTGGTGCTTGGACAAAGTAACTTTTCCACTTGTTTCAAGCAATGAAACAAGAGGGAGAAAATGCATTGTGCTGGGAGTGTGGGAGGAGACAACCCGCTAATAAAGGGAAATAGTGAAACAAGCCAAGTCACATGGTTTCTCCTCTCCAGACTGTTGGAAAAGGTATCATATGTCTGATACTACAAACTCTGAGTTTCTGAGGAGTTAGGACTGGTTTTGTACTAGAAAGTGAAAAATACAGTCTGAGACTGACTAGGTTTTTAAAATTTCCTTCTCAGGTGTAGGCACTGTTAGACTCCTACAATTGTAAGTTAAAATTCCTCTAGTTTCAAACTCCATAAAAATGAACAGATCTTTAATTGACTGCTATAATCCCAGTAGAAGATCATACTCATAAAGGTTTTACTCCCCCAGTCCTCCAAAAATGGAAATTTTAATTTTGGTAAGTAAATAATAAAGAACATCATATATATTCTTTTTTTCCCCATTTGGAAGAAGGCATTATTTTAATTTAAAATTTGTTTTCTACTTCTCTGGGGCTAAGAGGTAACATAAATCACAGTTATGTTTGCAAAATGATATATCTTGAACACTTTTTCTGGTGTTGCATTTTTAGAAGTAAATATCTGTTCTTCTCCTCTATGTGAGGTAGAGACAATATGGGAACTGTCATTGAATTCATTTGGAATACTCATTTCACAACAGCTAAGAGGCCCTTGCAGGTATCTCAAAAGAATGTCATGGTTAGGATCATGATGTATATTTATCAGCAAGGTATAACTTTGATCACTACTTTACACGTAGACAAAACAACCTGCTATAACAAGGGAAAGGCAGTTCATATTTCACTAAAATTTGCCATCTGTCATACATCTTCCAGTAACCAGTGGAAACTGGGAAGTGCAATGGTGTTCAACCATGCCATGGATGTCTGTCCTGTCCTAGGTAAAATCCTGGAAACTCCTACATGAAATTTAGCCAGGTAGGCTGCATGATAATTAAATGTGCTGGGATTTCCAGCATGAGTTGCATCATTTCATTTACATGTTTATATTTGATTTTAGTTGCAAGGTGACATGCCTGGTCATCATAAAGTCTAGTGTCACTGCCCAGCATTGTGCCCTTGAAAAAATCTTTTCTAGACTGTCTCTTCTTCAGTGCCTGGATGAAAGCTGAATGTATCCTAACTAACCAATACTGATAGTGCATGGTTATGCTTATAGTAGTTGCATAGCTAAAGAAAGCAGCATGATTCAGGAGAGCTGAGCACCAGCTCCTGGATTTCAAATGTGCCATCTTTCTGTTACTGTCTTAGTCTAGGTAATTTTGAAGTCTATTGTGACATTTTCTGGAATATAACAAACAAATTAAATAATGCCAGAGCTGTCAAATCTCTTGGGGTGTCAATACTGTAATAAAAGGTAACCTTTTTTAGTCAAATAAATAAATAAAATTATGTATTTCTAGTAGAGACACATAAGTATAGAGATAAAATAGCACAAAGCATTACATAGAGTGCAAATTGTCAAAACATATCTCATAATAACCCTATTATTTAATAATAACAGTAGCAGCTGCAGTGCTTCTTAATCTACTGTTTAAAGCAGACTTTATTATAACTAGAAAAAAAAATTTCTCATCAGCATTAAAAATTAGTAAAATAAGACACTCGGATGTTTCCTGCACATTTCTTGCATAAGCACCAGAAGGAACTGCTTTCACTCAGAAGCAGGAAGAGATTAAGGAGCCTAAAATGTCTGTCCTTGTTTCTTTGTCACAGCTACCACTTTTTTCCATGTATTATGTACATTTTGCTTCCATGTTTTGCATGCATTTTGCTTTGAAGCCTGGCAGCTCCAATTAAATTTAATTACTTTTGTATTTTGGAGCTTTCCTTGTTGTGCAAACTAAGAAGTCCTGGGAAAGGAGGTTGTGCAAAGTCTTGTCCCAGCAGCAGGTGTTGAAACGGAGCAATATGAGGAAGCTGGATTTGGGTGATTGTGAAAGGCAGAAAAGGGAATTGGAATGGTAGGAAGTGAGAATTCCTTAGACAGATCTTAGGACGTTCAAGATCCTGCCAAAAAAATAGAGGGGACTGAATACTTCCAGCAGCACAAAATCATTAGTGTAAGGATATTACTGTTCTTGGGAAGTTTGCTGAGATTCCCATGATGATCGTGGCCACTTGGTGCTGGTGGAGCAAGTAAACCATATCCAAGTAAACGGATAATCTAAATTTCTGCCCCCTGGAGAACGTGAGTTTGAAGGCAGAGCCCAGGGAGATTAAGATGAATCTCCTGTGGAAAGGTGGAGTGCTGTGGATCACTCCTATTGTAGCATCACCTTGGTTTCCATCCTTGTGCTTCCCCGTGGAGCATGTCCTGTGGGTAGCTGGTGAGCAGCTCAGGAGAGCTTGAAAGTTTTTCAACCCAGGATAGAAATAATGAAACTTGGTGGCAGACTGTTGTGGTTTAACCTGGCAGGCAGCTAATCACCATATGTTATGGAATATCCCTTTGGCTGCTTAGGGTCAGCTGTCCCATCTCTGTCGCCTCCCAACTCTTTGTGCACCCCCAACCTCCTTGCTGATGGGTCATCACAAGAGGCTGAAAAGTCCTTGACTTAGTGTAGGTACTGTTCAGTAACAACTAAAACATTGTGAATACTGCTGTCATGCTAAATCCAAAATACATCACCCTTCCAGCTATCAGAAAGAAAATTAACTCTATCCCAGCTGAAGCCAGGACATGGATATAAGGATAATGGGGTTTGAATATGTATTTTAGTTCCTGAGGTTCAAAGGGAGGTGTTCTATATAATCAATAAGCTCATGGGATCTAGATCCCTTGTAATGCTTTCATTTTTGGTCATGGCATGAGTCAAAAAAACTCAAGCATGGTCTCAAAAAAAGGGTTGTGTTGTTGCATTTGGATATGTGGGAAATGTCAGTGTGGGCATAATATAATGTTGTGTAGGGATTTCATAAATAGCTTGGCTTGCTGAAGCAATCTTGCTGCTTTTGCTTGATACTGCATACAGAGAAATGATTCACATTTCTCTTTAGACAGTGAGGGATGTGACGAGTAATAATGAAAACAAGTACCTAAAAGAAGCATAAGTGATAGGATCGATCTTAGCTCCTCCAAAGTGGTAGCCAAATACCTCAAAAGCAGATGATCCACTGCTAAACAGATTTGGATATTTCAGGAAATGCAAAATACCAAGGAAATAGAGAAAGCCATTATCAAAACAAATATAAGTCAATAAGATAATCAGAGGTGTGTTAAGATCCAGTTATTATGATTATTAGAGAGATGCCTCTACCTGAATTGAGGTACAGCCAAGACCATATGCTGAAGTCAGTAGTATAGATTTTGTTTAACAGTAAATGTGAGGTAGAGAGAGAGAGAAAGAAGTAGGAAAGAGAGGAAAAGGAGAGAAAGAGAGTGACAGAGAGACAGATTAAATAGAAAGATATCACCGCACCATGGATTCTGATGGCATCACATTGGTCCTCTTCTTCTGGTCTTCCTTTGGTGACCTTAACAGTGTTTAAGACAATTATGATTTTTAAGTCTCTTACAAGGTGGTGCATTTGAATTTGAGGCTCTCCTATCCCACATATTAAAAGACGAGTGGACATAGACGACTCTGAAATAGAAGTAAATGTCTGAAAGCTGTTTCTTATGTAAACAGCAGTAAAACTTCTCTTGGCTGCAGTGGTAAAAGATTGGTTACAAAAGGAAATATGCTGATTTGTTTAGCCACAGAAAACTATGTAGACTTCAATTCACAGGAACATCAACCTCAGCTGACTAATAAAGAAAATATTCCGATCAGGGAATAACAGAAAGAGAAATTTGGATGAGGGCCCAAACCAGAAGCCCCATTAGTGAAGTGAAATATTATCCATGATGATTGCCAGTATTAAAAAAAACCAAAACAACCAGGGCTCTGAAATGAAAAAAAATGAAAGAAAAGATGATTCAATGCACAGACTGAGGACCAAGACAAAAGGAGGAAAAATTACCTTAAATTGAAACTTCACAGCCTAAAAGGCCTTTCTATCTCTCTTTAAACTAATATTATAAAAATATAATGTAATGTAATGTTATGCACCCACCACCAATCTGAAAACCAGACTGACAGCAAGGCATCAAGAAACCAGACTGAAAGCAAGGCATCATTGTAATATAAAGACGACAAACACTTTCTCCTTATTTCTTTGTTATTCTGAAGGGCTACAATGACACACATTATTAGATAAAATTACATTTACTACATTTACTACTCAGTCCAAAATCACATGTAGTATCTCCTTCCAGGAAAAGAAGGGAAAAGAGAAATCCAGTATGTGTGGGCTTTTTTTTCTGAAATGCCACTAGTAAGATTGATAAGAAGTTCATTCTTTCCAAAATTTGGAATGCCTTCTTTGTCATGGCAAGTTGTTCCTTGTTTGTCTGAGACCATGTTGCCAAACAGTGCTGGTTGCTAAGACCAAATGTTGTTCTTGGAATCTGCTACAGGAGGTTTGTTAAAATCTTAGGAATGTTTTTCTCTTCGTGAAACTATTGAAACCTTAGGAAGATTCACTACATTTAGACAAACATATCAGGAATGCAGTGACATAACTGATCATGGTACAGGACCTTACTGGCATGAGTTGTTTCTGAAGACATCAGGTACAGGCTTTGGCAATATGCTTGGAAACAGAGGATATTTTTTCACCCTTCCAAGTGGAATTATGACAACTCTTCTGATTCCAGAATGGTGCAAGGATCTACAATCAGTAATCACTTGTTTCACAGGTGCTAATACTGATTTTGGCATTTAGCGTACAGAATACTTTTGAAGGAAGTAAGAGTCTGTAAAGGCTAGGTTTGGCCTCCTCTCATCATGGTCAATAGTACTTTATTTACCAAATTTCAGACCAAAATTCATTTCATTATTAGTTCAGCGTTAGAAAAAGAAGACTAAATTAGTTTGTTCTTGCTTAACATGAAATCTGTGCATTAAAAAAAAAAAAGAAAAAAGATCAAGTGTTGTCATATTGCCTACATTTCTTATTTGTAGTTTTTCATATGCATCTTGTTCTTTGTCTAGGAAACTTCAAGAATTTTAAGGACAGCTATTAATACAATCCTTATGAAGCAGGAAAATGTTGTATTTTACTTTTACATAGCAAACTGAGACATGTGGGAAGAAAGTGACTATTCCAAATCCTAATTGGCAGCCATTGACATCTGTGGAGTAAAGATTTTAACAATCTTTAATAATCTGCCTTCTCAACAACCATTGAAATAATTATCTTTCTATACAGCCGGCCTTCAACTGAGCAGTCACTTTCTGATCACATCTAGTAAGTAAATGACAAATAAATGAGTTGTCATTTTTAGTCTGGAAGATCACAAAGTTAAGTACATGAGATAACAACCAATCCAATTATTTCCGCTGCATAATTTAGGAAAAGCTTCTGGATTTAGTTTCTTTCTGAGTGTTGGTGTCTCTGGTTTATGCTTTTAATGCAATGTACTCCATTCCTTATGAGATGCTGTGGCAGGCATTTGAAATTCCTAAGACCATTGCCGATCTACCTAAAGGAATCCCATTCTGGGGTCATGACTATGGGTTCTCTCTGAAGAAGAGCCTTGGTGTCGTTGCTTAGGAACCAGACAAAGGGATTCAAGGGAGAAAGAAGGTGTAATGGTAATGAATGAAAATATAATCTGTGTCAACATCTGACTCATATGAGTAACTGGAAGAGGCTTTGTGACTCTGTATACTTGATAAAATTATATTTTCATTTCTATAAATTCATTCTTGTCAGATGAGTCTTAACTCCCTTAATTATAATTTAGTTGTAAATTATGCATCTATTCACAAAATCTGGTTAGAGTTTGTATGTATTATCTCACGGAATCAGAAATGAAGAAATTCTTTCTGAGAAAAACAAGTTAATGAGAATTGAAGCTTTGTTTGTAACTTTGTTTATGGAGTTGTACTTGGGCAACATTTGTCATGGGATCTGTGATTACCGTCAGGTACGGTAGATTAAGGCTGATGAGCTCAGAACCACATAAATAAACTCCTGGCTTAATTGCTGCACCGAGCTATCCATGGCTGGAGGGTACTTGTGATTCAGCCCCCAGCTGTCTCCTGTGTGAGTGAACGCACGCCAGTTGTGTGGCAAACGTCAGCGTAGACACAGTACAGTGCAGCGTGCTGAAGATACCTCAGACCTTTCCACACGCATGCAAACAGGCTTGGCAGCATGATGTGCTGTTCGTTGGGTGTGTAACAGACGTAACCCGCCCAGAGCAGGACAAAAGGTGGGTGCTGGTGGGCTGCTGAGCTGCCATCTGCCTGCCTCCCCCAGCTGCACCAGCACCGCACCTGCTCGTCCTCTGAAACTTGTATCCTGGGCATCGTGTTTACTTTGGAGATGTCATTCCTGAAGTGAACCTCCGCAGGGCCAAAAAGTGAAATAAAGCACATAGCTACAACTGCCAATGAAGGCAGTGGCACCTGGCAGTGCACCTGGCATTCCATGTTTGCAGTGCCACTATCAGGACACTGCTCTCGGCCCTGCAAAAATAACCTGGTTTTGAAGCTAACTTGCTCTGATTCTTATTCATGACAAACACACATTCCAAACACTGTAAGTTCAGCACATTTCAACTGCTCCAGCTGAAATGCCTCTTTATATCCACAGACCTGTGTGAAAGCTTTTAGGGTGTACTGCTATGTCTACCCCAGCAAAGACACTGAAGCTGATTGTGAAATCCTTGTGGAGGTGTTGCACAATAAAAGGCTGTCATTCCTGCTCCTGGCCCTTCCCAAGTTGGGAAACAACTTGCTTTCCCCAGCAACCTCTGTTCTTGTGAGCCGCTGTGCTGTTCATATTTCTTCTTATGTTTCCAAATGTGGAAGGGTGTTGAGAATGGAGGTTTGATTCCTTACACTGACCATATCACAGAATGGCTGAGGTTGAAAGGGTTCTCTGGAGGTCATCCAAGCCAATCCCCCTGCTCAGGCAGGGCCACCTACAACTGGTTGCTGTTTTCATCTCCTAGCTTTACTTACTAACCAATTTCTTTTCCTTATTTTAGTTCCCCCTTATTTTAGTTCCCGCAACTCTTGGGAACCCAAATTTTTCAATTCTGTCTGCTTTCTCTCTGCTGAAGACTTTATTTTTATTTAGGCTTTTATAAACATATCTTTCTCTTTTAGACTTTTCCTTTTTGGTAAAATGTACTTCCTTCAGATTCACTTCCAGTTTCCTTATCCAGATTATAGGACAAGCCATGATTTGAGTCTCTATTACCTGCATCTCTCTGGCTTTTTCAAAATGAAGTTTTGCCTTATTCACTCACATGTGGTTATTCACACAATTGTCAATGTCTTCCTATTATTTTTATTCATTCAAACATATATTTTACACATAGAAAAATGATAAAAAGTGTATATATTCACAACTGTCCTAACTCTTGCTCTTATTTGCAAGTTCTGGCCCACTCCCATCATCCCTGTTTGCTTTGCTTTCTGGGCTTGAAAAAAAGCTTCTGTCTCCTGTTGTGTTCATGTCTTCAACTCCCTTCTGAATTCATTTCTGTCTTCAGCTGCTGACAATCAGTTCCTCTCACCTCTTTTTCTGAGGCTTCTGCATTCATTAATATTTAGTATTGCCTTTGATCCCAGGGTCTCCTGTCAGCTTGAGTAAAGCCAGGCAAAAAAAAAAAAAAAAAAAGCCATCAATGAATCCTCCCTCACCGTGTTCCCTTAAGGAGACTTCACTCTATTGCATCTCCTTTCTCTTAACTGCATTGTTTCATTTAATCCATTTCATTTAATTACTAGGACAATTTCAAACACATAAAGTAAGGAATACCAGAAAGTTATAAAACAGAATTTTGTCTCCATTCCAAAAGCCAGATAATAGCAGAACACATCTGCATATTACTGTAAACTAGCTCTAAGTTAAAATGAATAAACAAAAATGCAATTATTCATGACATTTTATTTCTTGGGTTTTTTCTATGTGTCTTTTTACTATTCATGCAGATAAATTTATTAATCTATGAAAGGACTCTTAATGGCACCCAAACAGATGTTTCGTGTCTTGCTGTAAAGCATAACAATGTCAGTCAGTAATATGTGAAAGTGGAGACTGTTACGACCCGCCCCCACGAAGGCAAGAGCAACCCAGGTTCTTGTTCATAGATCCCTTGGGGCAGATTATAGTGAAATGACACTGAATGGTGGGTGTTTGCAAATATGCATATGTAGGGTTCATTTCAGAACAATTTGGTTGCCATGCAAAGCAGGTATGTAGCCATTTTGGTTATTACTATATACAGTAATATGGCAATATGAAAGCATAAAAGTATTACTTAAGAAAATGTATAAGGAAAAGAAAGAAAGAAAAAGAAAGGATAAGAGTAGAATGATAGATGGACCACCACTCATGGATCTACATGAGGATTGATTGTTGCAGCTTAGATGTCAATGCGTTGAAGTGATGATTGCCATCTTGATCTGTCTGGGGTGGGGGAAAAAGCCCACAAAACACCAAGTCCAATGGGTAAAATATGCTCAGGCTCAGGTGGGAACATCCTGGTACCTCCCGTGTGTGTGTATGCGTGTGTGTTTTTCAGTCCTTTGGTGGAAGGCCTCAGAAATGAGTCTGGGGTCATTTTGGGGGTATTTGATGGTTTTGACACCTTCTAAGACATGACAGCTGCCTCTGATGTCAGCACAGTTGAGCCAGTTATGCCCCATCAGACCTTCCTGGGGGAAAGAGGGGGAGTTTTACAGCTGAGCGAGTTGTGTAAGGAAGGACAATTACCATGATAAAAAGCACCAGCCCACCCTGCAGGATTTGCCCCTATCGGCCTCAAACTCTGGCTGGTAGCCTCCAGGTGGTGACAGCTCACTCCTCAGGACAGAGGTTTGCCATCAAACACTCACTTCCTCCTGGGGGTTCATACCTGGCCTTAGCAAATGAGTCTCTGGGCTACAGCCTTCCCTGAGCTAGAGCTGATTTTCAGTACATCTTCTGAGAATGGCTTTCTTTGTGGATACATTCTACTCCCCTCAGGCTTACTTCTCCTTAGACCTGAGATATTTGGACAATAGTGCCGCCTTTATTTTATTGTATCTCAAGTTCCCATCAACAGGCTTAACTCACAGTCCAGGTCCCCTCAGGAAGCATATGCAGGGAGGGGTGGCCTTTGGTGGTCACAGATGAGCAGTTGCTTCTTTGCACAGTTTGCTACAGTGGACAAAAGTCCTTCGGTGATTTTAACAATGTTTAAGCCATTAAGCATAACATTGCAGTCTCTCCCAGAGACTAAGCCATAAACAAGAACTCTGCAATTTGCATAGCTCTAGGATTTTGCATGGGGCTTAAGGGTACATGAACAACCTCACTGACTTCACTGAGGCCCTAAACAGACATGAAACCCCATGTTGGGCTCTTTGACAAGATGCAGGTATTCAGAAATAACATTACCAAATACCAGGACACCATTTTTTCTTTTCTTTTCTGCTATATGATTAGTGTATTTTCTACAAAATATGTTTTAGTGCATGGATTTTCTTTGTGAACTTGTCTGAAATCTGTATCCTCCCAGGAGATAAAAGTTTATAGCATTATTTGTCACATTATGAGTTTGCTACAGTTTAAAATTACAGGCATATTTATTGTAAGTACTGAAGCGATGAATTAGATGTTGCATGTTTCATCTATACTTGTCATGATGCTATAGAGCTTGTTAGCAGCCTGGGATGTACAGTGATTTAATGCTGGGCTCACATTCGGTTTTCTATTTCAGGCTTAGGATTTATAATTATCTTGTCGGTGTATTTCAAAATGTCAGAATGCTGACTCCTTTCAAAAAAAACCCCAAACCTACTAAAAAAAGAATCCACTTAATGACTTAATATCTGTGTAAGAAGCAATGATCTTTTGTAAACGGAAAGCTTTATCTGTTCCTCTGTCCTATTCAGATGACTTCCTTACAAAACAGGCAGCAAGTTCCTCACCTGAACCAATAGCTGAGGCAAAAGATGTGAATTTGGTCCAGGACTTGTGTGCCTATGATACACAAACTTCATGTAAATTTTTCAGACTTATTCTGGTGATCATTTGCTCCACCTATGCACTGTAGGGAGGTTAGAAATTTTACGTATTCTGTCATTAGTTTTGTACAGTACTTTGCTTTTCTTGGCTATTATGTGTACAGAAGGGATGCTTCCATACTATCATTTCTGTTTGCATTTGCAAGTTAGTTTAGCTATTCACTTCTCAAACATTTTATAAAACAGATGAGAATATGCAAGTTGTGTTTAAAATTAAACCCACATATTTCATTGACTCTAGATTCATATCTCAGTCACTGCCAGCCAGCATTATTATTTTAGCAATTATCACCCATAAAACCAAAGTATCCCAACAGTGATCAGGCAAAACACCTCCAAATCTGCCAAGTTATCACTGGATGCCAGTGGTTCTTGTGGTGCTTGACTTAGAATATTCACTAAAATTTCAAAATAATTTTCTCTAGCAGGAGAAAACTTTGATAACTACTAGACTTTACTCTAGATATATGAATGTCATGACTATATGTGTAATCAATACATAAATACAGGAATGATAGATAAAAGGGGTAGAATCATGACCTGGAAATCAGGGAGAAAAGTTTTTAAATTTTCACAGGAAAATAACTCTCATAAAACCTTCATATGGCTGCTGAAGTGGAATGAACTTGTGAAGGCAGAGTGAAGCAGAAGGAGTGATTAGGGTATTCACTCGGGAGGTGTCATTTGAATCTGGGAAGGATGCTAGTTGCAGAAAGGGTGGTCCAGCATGGTGCCATTTGAACCATACGTGTACAGCTGAGATTGACAGCAGTTTGTCAGGCCCCAGCTTCCTCAGTTCACCTCTGATCCCAGTTTTCAGCAACACAGATGATCACAGGAAGAAACACGCAGGATAAGAACCATGTCTTTGGTGAACAATGAGACCGTGGGGTTAATAGGAGGAATAGGAACAGAATATTGACACTAGCTGATGTCTGTGTCCAGCTCAGCCTTCTCCAACCCAAATCAGACAGCAGTCCCACCATCTCTGTGTGTGACTGCATAAAAACAGAGGTTTGCCCAGACTAGACATGAAATAACTCAGCAGGGAGAAAACCAAGGTGTGAGAGATCAGGAATGAGAACTGAAGGAGGACGTTTGGGCTTTATACTAAAGCATGCCTATGCTGTAATTCACAAACACGTTGATGTGGGAACCTCAAGAAATTCACCCTTCACTTGTATTCTGGTTTTTGTCTGCATTCATATATCTTATAATTTGCTGCAATATGTACTGGTGCCATATCGTACAGGGAGATGAAAAGATGATTTATTAAGCACAGGATAATTATGAAGTTCTTGGTGTAATCACTTGCTCTAAATTGTTAATATCTGAATTTTTTTATTAGGAGATAATGGCAGGGCTTTTTCTTTACTGGCCCTTTCTTTCAATTAATTTTACATAAAGGATGCTTCAGGCTCTTTGCTTCTCACACATTTTACATCCTTCATGATACACTGTGGGGGAGAGAGAAGAACATTACATAAGTTCTGGTGCCCTCTTTTTACATAGCCAAATCTATACCAGTTCCCCTCTGACACTCAATATTAGCACAACAAGGAGAATAACACTGGAAGAAAACATCAGAGCATAGACCACAGTTACAGTGGAAAGGTCAGCAGCGAGTGGCTTTTGGTTACAAATGTCAATAATTTCTTTTTGGTTTTAATGAAAATTCCTTTCTGAGAACCTCTTTATCTGCCCACATGCTTGCACTCTTTGCATAGTAAATATGAAAACCTATACATAAAAATGAACTGGACTTTCTTTCTTCCCGTAAAGTTGCCAGCAAAAACATCAATTCAGTTTTGTCCTTCAGGTATATGGTCTGTATTTTCTCAATATGCTTAAGATAGATTACCATTTAAAGCATTTGGACAAACCCAAGTCATTAAATAAAATTATAGTTCAAATACATTTTATCATTTATCACAGAAATAAGGATAAAATGGTCAGATATCAATATATATCAATAGGTTTAAATGTTCATGACAGATTTAAGCAAGGAAATGCACTTTTAAAATATGAAATACTTGAATATGAAAAAAATGGAAAAATACTTGAAATACTTAAAAATTAAATACACTTTTAACTTTAATGATTATTTTTCATTTTTCCTTATCAGCAAGGATGACACATCAACTAATAAGTCCCATTTAATTAATTTTTTAGTCTTGGAGGAACAGGGCTAGACTCTGCCTAAAGTTTTTATAAAATATAACTGTGGTAATTTTATGACCCATTGTAAGGAGAGGTGACATGCACAGGAATGAATAGGCTCCCTCAGTGATCATTGTAAGTGCCAGACTGTCAACTCTTAGGGTCTTATTTGCAAACACACGTATTGTATGTGAGGAAAAGAAAGCAAGAGACAAAGAAGGGACACTTTCAGCCCATAGTGTCACATTTGGGCTTACAGGGCTGATGCCTGTAGTGGCGACACCCTCATTTTTTGCTGGAGCAAGCCCCAGGCAGGTATCAACCTCCCCTTCCCTTTTTCCCTCTTCCCGACGAAAGGATGGGAGCTGTGATCCCACCTAGGCTCATTCTGGGTAAATCCAAAAAGGTTTTTTAGATTTTGCATGTTGAGGTGATCACAACCCTCTGCCCTCTGCAAGTTCCTCACACAGCCCTGCCAAGGAAGGGGCATCCCCTGAGGAATCAGGCCTACTTTTGGGTTGCAGAGGTGAAAGAGGTGCTTGGTTGCAGGGAAGGAGGAGCATGGTGGTTTTGTCTTGTGTCATTTTTTAATCCTGGTTATATATAAGACGTTTACAGGTAATATCTCTGTTTAGGCTGTAGTGACCAGTAACTGTATCTGTCAAAGGGAGGTCTTGGGTTCAAGGGAATTTTTCTGTGTTATGGGAACATAATTTTCAATTCTGCTTTTAACTCTAACCCACTGTTTAGAATCTTATACTGACAGGTAACAATTACTTTACTAAATTAAGGGAAGTGGGTAATGGAGGAATCGTCTAGGAAGTCTACAGAGGACCTTCAAAGGCAGATGATTGAGTGTACTTGAAATGAGCATACAGAAGTGAATAGGGTAAATAGTATGGTTATTGTGAAAAATGCAAATATGGTGCTTTGATTCAAACATCAGGACAACATGGATTAACTTTAATTTTAACCATTTTTCGGATAAGCTTCAAAAGGACCAAGGCTACAATAACAAAAGAACCATGCCAGTCTTTTTTCTACTGGATTTAGAGAAAGCATGATTGATTCATTCCCCTCTGCTAACAATCCTGTTCCTGTCGAATATAAAATATGAATACTGGCCTTGGGTCATATATGACTAACTCACATTTACAATATTATATAACTGGAGATGTACTTAATATTCTGAATATCCTCATCTGTTCAAGTAAAAATTGCAGTGAGTCTGGATTAGCAGAAGGAATGTTCCTGAAGTGTCCTCAAGAGTGGTAGCAAATACCAACAAGCTTTACTTTCTGCTGCTTAAGGCTGTGTATCAAAAATGTAGAAACATGTAAGTAGCTTTCTTGAAGGTTAAATCCTCTTGATTCTTGGATTACAGTAGTTTAGTACAGAGCAATGAATTAAAAAATTTAATTGGGAAGGGGTAGGTTTCTAACATTGTCCTAACTGAAATATTTTAATTTCAAAAATAAATGTCTTGTTCCTTCACAAATTAATCTTGAAATAGCAATGTCTAGTTTTAAATGTTTGCTTTAATCATGGAACATTTGGCAAAGAAAGAAAATTATGTTAGAGTCAGTTTTTGAGTAAGTGTATAATACTTCTTTTACCTTTTTATAACAGTGGTGTAATTGAGACTAAATTGTGATTTTGTTTCAAACAGCTCAAAATGAGTTCACAACAGGATATTCTGAAAACTGTGTAGAATGACAAAGTCCTTTACGTCACTGCTGTGATTCACATAAATAGAGAGGCTCTTTTGTGAGGGCAAAGCTCAAGTGGACTGACTCAGTTTAACTCTGTAGGAAGCCATGCACCCAGTTTGATTAACAACAGTAAAAAAATCTCAGGCTAGTTAAACTAGAAACTTATATTTCTTTCCCCCAGAAAGCAGAAGGGCAATTTTGTCTCAAGCAAATATGTAACTTAAATTTATAACTCCAGAAGAATTTCAAACACTGTAAAAACTTTAGAGAGCTAATGAAGACAGGAAACAAATTAAACACAGTTGATTTAAGGACCAACTTTAGACAGAATGATAAACCAGGGGGAAAAAACCCTGCACAAAATAGGGTGATTTTATATTAATTTTATGTAGAGTATTTGTACTCAATGGATGCATAATAATTCAGGGTTTTGTTTTCATGAAATATGTTCACCTGGAGATAGCAGGCTGTCAAAGCTTAACAAAAATTCTGAAGGCACTTCACTTTTGCTGCTTGATTCCAAATAACCAAGACTTGAAATTAGCAAAACTTGGATGTTTAAGGAGACACATGGCAATTTTTTTCTTTAATCCAGCTGTTTGTTTTGAATCTTTTGTTCAAGTGAAACTAAAGTTTCAGATTTCAACTTCTACAATTCCCTGCTATCTTTCAGAGATAGTACTAGATCTCTGAAGGGGGGAACTCGAAGTCAGCACTACAATTATCACTGGCATAAAGCTATGTTTTATTTATATCACAGCAATCAAAAATTTATACAGTTTGAAATATGATAATGAGACAAAAGAGAAGGGGTAAAATGAGAAAACATCCATCAATGGTTTCAGTTTCCTTTACTTATGTGTTTGGTATCTTGTGATTACTACTTATATAGTAATTAATAACATACAATTAATTCTGGATCTGGCAAGAGATTTGAAATGTTGAATCTTATATGTTGAGAACTTGATTCTCTATTGCATTGCTTAATGTTCAGCTTAGTAGAGTTGCAAGATGCTGATTCAAAATGGTAACATCTTCCAGGTATTCCAAATACCTGCAAGGGATGTACAAGGTATGGGGCATGTGGAAGATTTCCATGTTCTGCTTTTTCTTTTCTGTGTTCAGCTTTCATTCCTCAAAGCTGACCTTGGGAAGACAAGGAATCATTTCTGAGATTGTTTAAGAAGAACATTCTTTATTTTTTTGTTCAAGGTTATAATTTTGGCCCTGTTTCATGTGTGATGATGATGTAATGTAGCACAATTTTCTGTACTTCCCTGTTTCTGAAGTGAAGTTGTCAAATTTCCCCATTATATTAGTTTTAGAAGTGGAATGAGTTCTCATTACTTCTCCTTGTTACTGAGAAAAGTAGGCTTTTTCTTTGGCTTTCACTGTTTTTGGGAGTTATGTTGGGGGTTTTTTTTATGATAAAAGACAAGTTCCTGAAGATGTTTTCTATCCCTGCGCAATATTAAATGTCTCTAGAATTATTAAAGCTGAGACTGCCATTGACCCCTTGGTTTAAATTGGTTGTATTCTCTACTCTAGGGTTCTCATTAGTTGGATGTTGTATTACACTTTATTTTCTTAATTTGCCATTTGTGGCAGGCTGCATATCTGAGTCTAATTTGGAGGATTCAAGAGCTCTCTTTACCAAGGATTTTTCCAGATCTGCACAGTATCATACTAGGACAGTCCATCTGTGTAGGACATTGATCCCATGACAGATCTGAATAATATCTAAAATAAAACTAGAAGTGTTTCTCTCAGGAATGATGAATTCACAGGTATTCTTTTTCTTCACTAATTCTTCCTGCCTACGGGTAGAAATATAATAGGAAATGAGATATCTGAGTGAACAGAACACAAAAACAAAACACTTCTTATTTGCAAGGAAGTATGAGGCAATATCCCGAGAGTAACACCAGTGACATGCCTTTAGATTTTTACTGGGTATGACCCAAATCAGAGTTGGGTCCGTGCATGTACTGGGTATATGCTGGCTAGATGCCAGGCACCCACCAAAGCCTCTCCATCCCTTCTATCCACAACTTGATGGTGGGGAGAAAACATAATGAAGGGTTCATGGCTTGAGATAAGGACTGGGAGATATCACTCACCAAATATCGTCACAGGCAAAACAGACTCAGATTGGGGACATTAGCTGAATTCATTACTGACAAAATCAGAGCAGTATAATGACAAGTAAAAACAGAACTTAAAAACACCTCCCCCCACTTCTCCCTCCCTCCCAGCTCCACCTACCCCCTGCCAGCAGCAAAGGGAGACAGGGAATGGGGGTTATGATCAGTTCATCACGCATTGTTTCTCCCACTGCTGAGGAAGAGGAGTCCTTCCCCTGCTCCAAAATGAGGTCCCTCCTACAGGAGACAGTCCTCCATGAACTTCTCCACTGTGAGTCCATTCCACAGGCAACAATCCTCCACAGACTGCTGGAACGTGGGTCGCTCTTACGTGGGATGCAGTTCTTCAGGCACAGCCTGCTCCAGTGTTCGTCCCCCATGGGGTCACAAGTCCTACCAGGAAACCTTCTCCAGTGTGGGCTCCTCTCTCCACAGGTCCCTGATAGGAGGCTGTCCAGCATGGGTTTCCCATGGGTCCAGAGCCTCCTCTCAGGCATCCACCTGCTCCAGGGTGGGTCTCCTCCACAGGCTGTGGGTGGAT
>QWTY01013799.1:0-15362 GCA_008033365.1 Pseudorectes ferrugineus | reverse complement strand
TGGGTGGATGTCTGCATCCCTGTGCTCCTCCGTGGGCTGCGGGGGCGCAGCTGCCTCACAATGGTCTGCACCACCAGCTGCAGGGGAACCTCAGCTCTGTTGCCTGGAACACCTCATCCCCCTCCGTCTCCACTGACCTTGGTGGAGGCAGAGTTGTTTCTCTCATATTCTCACCCTGCTCTGGCCACAATTTCATCTGCACAGTACCCTCTTTGTTTCCTTCTTATGTATGTTATCACAGAGGTGTTGCCACCATTTCTGACTGGCCCAGCCTTGGCCAGCGGCACATCCATCTTGGAACTGCCTTGGACATTGGCTCTGCTGGACATTGAAGAAACATCCAGAAGAAGCATCCAGAAACATTACAGAAGAAGCTTGTAGTCTCTTTGCTACCAAAACCTGGCCATGCAAACCCAATGCAATGCAAAAGGAGTCTTCTAAGTAAAGTTTTCAGCTGTCAACAAACAGATTTTTGTGTATTTGAGGTAGTCCCAAGCTACAGCCGGATTCTTTAGGACAGCTGAAGACCCATTCAGATGATTTCAAAAGGATGAGCACCCCACAGATATTATGGTGGAAGCCAAATTCTTTTACCACTGGTTTCCTAAAGAGATAGCTGCCCTCATACCAGTGGTACATCTGCTATATTGTACAGAAGTCTGGAAGGCAAGGATTTATCAGTTTTTACATATAGGAAATTTAGAGCCATTATGGTAAAATTGGTACTGTCCAGTGTTGTGCTGTTGGCATTCTGATGAGGCAGCTTAAAGAAATTTAACATCCCACCCATATTGTGAAGGTGATGAGAAGAACCTAATATCTTTCTGTGTAGGCAAAGGCAGCACGTTTGGGCTAGCAGTAATTCAGTTTGTAAAAAAGCTGAGATGGAGGCTTAAAGGAGAGGGAGGTGAGACTATAATGCAAGCAGAAACTGTGTTGACCTGGATGTTATAACCTCAGCAATGGACATCGATATCCTATCGTCATAGGTTAGTTGTTACCTGTTTATCTTCAATAAAGCCCTCTTTTGATTGTAACATAATGCTGCTGTGGGTTTTGTGTGGTTTTATGTGAGCACACTGACCTGGAAAGAGAGAACTGCAGATCTGGATGCCTCCTCTCATTCATGAGCATAGTCTTGTGACTCTTAGTGCCCAACCATCTCCTCTGCAGCAACAAACACTCCATTTGATCTACTTGCGAATCAAAATTAGCTCAGCCGGTTAGAGGATGGCTCTAACATTGGCATCCACGGTCACGGGCTAGATCCCTGTATGGGCCATTCACTTAAGAGCTGGACTCCATGATCCTCGTGGGTCCCTTCCAACTCAGAATATTCTGTGATTCTGTGAAAACTGTTGGAAGTCTGATGACTGTAGGTATAGACACATCCAAGCTAGCTTTGTATGTCCTGTAGCAGAGAAGCTGTGTGGGAGGGGCATTATGTCTGAGGCAGTAAACACTAAGAGAAAGAGATTACGATGTGCAGCACTATTCTGCTCGGAGGCAGGTGTTCTGCTTCAAGATTTGACATATTATGTCCCCATAGCACTGTAATGTAATGTAATTCTACAATTATATTAGCTTCCTGATGGAGGAAAATGAAGCATAAAGATTGTGTAATTTTCCCCAGACAAGCCAGTGCCAAAGCTAGAAACAGCATAATAATAGACAATGGTATTGTAAGAATTCTAGGAATGTCACAATTTGAATTGTCCGCTGTGCTGCAGGATGACAAAATTATTGGATGCTGACACTATGCATAGCAACATATAGCAATGTTAGCTCTGTGGCTGTTGTCCTGCAGCTCCTAGGGCTGTCCAGGCAGTGGTGCAGGAGGATGGCTGAACCAGTGTCTTGAACCCTGTCCTTGCAATTGGTGGTGTTTCCCTCTCCCTGCTGGTGCTGAAGCAGGGTCCAGGTGCTTGCACATGTGGGTGCTGGTGGATCCCGCTTTACAGGGGGATGGGAGAAGGAGGTTAATTAAGCAAAGGACATTGGAACTGGAGGAGATTTCAGCACCATTTTGCTCTCTGTCTGTTTCCACCCAAAAGCAAGTCCCTCAGGGTCAGTACAGGTACCCAACAAGATCAAATTGTTGTGGTAACTAGAATGAGAAAAGACTGAACAAAGTACAACCTCATTTATTGCCAACCCTCTCCTGCCCACTGGACTCCTTGTGAAGGGAATTAAAAAGGCTCAGCTGGCACCTCTCTACTTTTAGGATCTGGTCTGGTAAATTTTCAAGCAGAAAATTGTTTCTTATTTGAATCAAGCTCAGGTAGGCCAGACCTTTCACCCTTTCTGGCACTGTAATTTGGTAAAGTGTCACATGTACAACAAGTAGAGAAGGTGGTGAGATATATGGGACTGAGGAGCCTGCTAGGGATCTGCTTTCCTTGATACCTAAGATCTGATCTAACACTGTCCTAGCCATCAGGAAGGGACAGAAGAAAATGCTCAGAGGAGTGATGGGAAGGAGTAAAAAAAGAGGGGAGTGTAGATTTTTAAGAACATTTTGGAGGATTTTGTATCTCAGTTTTAGTCTCAAATCAATTCTTCATATATCCCTGAGACTGTGTGGCCCATTACACAATTGTGCAGCTTCCCCAGCACATCTCTCTTTCTCTTCTACTTCCCACCTTCCTCAGTGCTGACAATAAAAATATTGTATTGCTACTACAAAGCGTCATGTAATGAAGAGATACATATAGTTGTGGTTGTCAGAGGACCACGTTCAGTCCAATCAAGGAAGAAGTCTTTCTAAGGGAAAAAAATTCTGAGCAAATTCCTCATCCCTCATTTTTCACTGCCACCCTTTATGAAAACCAGAGCAATTATTGTTTAAGACATCAGTAAAGGCCATTTTCTCCTTGGACAGTAATTAAAAGAAACAAAACAGAAGACCTCTCTTTCTGATGCCATCTCATGTTATTCTTTTGTGATGATACAATTCTGAGTGCCAGTGCCCGGTTTAAAAGACAAAACACAATTGTCCATAGACCATTGCGGTTTTGATGGTCCTGTGAGGATCATTGCTTCAGATGTGTATTATTAACTGGCACCCTGTCATCTTCCCCTGACCTTTCTCATGGGGATAGCACCCACTGCACATGGCTGAGCAGTTGGCTGTCATTATTCCCACACTCTAAAACTTGGTACCAAACTCAGCTGGTGACTTAACAAGATGTTTTGAAAGAAAGAGTTCTTTGTCATATGTAATAATGAGTGTTTCTACTGCCAGTACAAAGTCAGAGGTTTAAAAGACTTTACCAGAAAGGAAAGAATAATCATTCCCCTGATCTGAGGTATGAAATGTTGGTTGCTACTTAGTTCTCTGGATTTCAAGTATCTTTTTAAAACTCCATGGTGTCTTTAGCAAGAACAGGGATTAATTGCTGTGGTCACTTTTCTTTATACCTTCTTAAAATATATTTTTAAAGTTTCTAATTAAATGAAGGCCAGATTCCTTTTTTTTTTTTTTTTTCTGTTGAATAACCTTCAAAGCTATATCTGATAGCATGTAAATCAAAAGCCCAGTTCTTGGAATGAAGAAGTAATTGATGGGGGAAATCATGAAGAAATGTGTTGTTCAGAACTCAGTCCTGTATATGTAGGTTTTACAATGACAAATTCCTTTAAGTTCAAGGAAGTTGCTTCTGCTTGCTGAGCCCTGTCACTTCCAGACAAACACAAACACTTTTGTTCCAAAAAATTTTAGGTAGAAAAACACGACATACCCATATATTTCCTCTAGAAGATCTGACCATCCTGTGCAAAGGGATTATCAATACCACAAGAGAATACTCTGAGGCTGTCCTTCACTTGCCTGAAGAGTTTCATTTACAGACATATTTGCCAAACCCTTACCACAAAAAAACCAAGACAATGTTGCCAAAATTAACTTAAAAAGAAATTGAAGAAAGTGGTAAACAGAGAAACTATGGAAAAAATAATTTTTGCTGAAATCTGGAGCAGAAATGAGAACACTGAAGTGATGAAAAAGGATTCAAACACAGAATAATCTCATGAAAACACATCTGTGATATAAAAAAATAAATGTTTCCAGAACATGACTTTTCAGTTTAATCTGCATTCCCCACCATTCCTATAGCTGAGATATTCAGCAGTGCAAAGCAGCTGAAAGAATAGAATTAAAGCTGTATATATTGTGCCTCTCTTAGAGATTAACATTACCAATTATTGTCTTCAGCACACAGATTCCTAATATATTATTAGTCATGAATAAAATTACAGCACACAGTTATTTTGATGGTTACATATGTTGTTTCAGCCTCTAAAATACATACAGTTTTCATTTGTGTTCAGCAGTGACACAATAGCAAGGAATGCAGTCAGTTCCTCACTAATTACCAAATATTGGTATTACTCAATTAATCTAACCATTTAATTTTTGTTTAGCACCAGCTGTTGTTGTTTTCTCAGAGCTTGTCTTTAAGCTAGATGCTCAAGCCATGAGCGAGAATGCTGCAGGAAACGTTTGAGAGACAAGCTTGTTGAGGAGCTGTTGATTTCAGAACACGATGTAAGTGAATTTGCATTAAAATTAATTAAATGACCCATATCAACTTGTAGTGCTAACAAATACTATTTGTGAGTAGTGACACGATGCATATTTCTACCCCTTAACCATTAATGAAGCTACACAAGTAAATTAAGTTATTCCATTCAATCTTCATAAATTGCTGATTCAATAAATCACACTTGAGAAACAGCTGAGTAATTACAGGATGATGCTTGAAGCAAGAGAGGCCTCATTTGCATATTAACAGGCATTTGTTGCAATAATTTCCGTCCTAGACTGGTGAATGTTAGACATGATTAATCCTGTGAGCACTGCAGTTTGACTTCACAAGGGCTGCAGTACATGTGTGCTCCACAACAGCAGCAATAAGGCACACGGGTCTAATTAGCACCAGGAACCTGCCCATGTACAGACCCCTTGGAGAATATTTATCTGCAGAGTCTTATCACGCAAAAGGTCTTCTGGAACAGTCTCAAAAGACTGGAAGAAAGGGAAAAACAACACATGAAATCTTTTAAGCATCAAGTAAGGCAGAGTTCCTACTTCTCAAATGTCTAAACAGGTACAGAAAGAAGATAAAAGCTTTCCACGGAAGTTTAAGGAAGGTTTTTATTTAATTTGCGAACTTCTTGCAATGAAAGAGATTTTTACCTGAGGAATTGAATGAGCTTTTCACCTGAGGATTTTGCTTGGTCCTGTTTGTTCGCACTGAAGGGAAAAGAAAACTCGATGAAATTTATATCACTCTGCTTGGTTAATCTGCAGATATAACACATCTAATTCACCTTAGTGAAAGTCAGTTTGCTCTCTAATGATTTTCTGTTCTTCATGTGTACTTAGAATTTCTTAGGAGGAAAACTCAATTGTTACCTAACCAATTTAAGTCTACATCCTTTTGTGCCAATAAATAATCATTTAAGGGACAGCAAGATACAAGAAAGAGGTAGAAATGTGTATGAATAGAATCTGGAAGCTGACTTGACTTGTGGACCAAAATGATGAAATGTTACTCAACCTCTCCATAAAGGTGATGCAGATGAACTAAAATACATTATTCTCTGAGCTGATTGCAAAGCTGTGTCCTGTTTCAGTTTCAGCATATTGAGTCTCCCAAATTAGTGAAAAATAACCTAATGGGTTTTACTGAGCAACAAGACATAGTGTGCAAAGCTGCTAGCAGAAGAATGTTAGCCTATCACTATTCTTTATGATCTTTAAGACACAAAAAAAAAATGCATGGCATATACACCTTTCATCTAGGAGCTTTATGTGTTTATTGATTTTTTTCCTCACCCAATTAAAGAACTGCAGTAAAAGACAATGTTATTTTTTCCTGTAAACGCATTAACAACGAAAGGAGGGCTGAGGAGAATCTCCATCCTTTATTGGGTACGGGGGGAAACACACTGACAAAAGATGACAAAAAGGCCAAGGTACCTAATGACTTTGCCCTAGTCTTCAATAGTAAGACCAGTTGTTCTCTGGATAACCATTCCCCAAGCTGGAAGACCTGGATGGGCACAAGAACTAAGCCCCCGAATCCAAGGGAAAATGGTCAGTGACTCGCTACACCACGCAGACACACAGAAGTCCATGTGGCCACATAGGATCCACACAACTGTACTGAGGGAGCTGGTCGAAGTGCTCAGAGAGCCACTGTCTTTCATTTATGAGCAGTCCTGACTAACTGGGGAGGTCCCATTTGACTCAAGCTTTGAAAATGCAGTGCCCATCTACAAGAAGGACTGGAAGGAGGATCCAAGGAACTACAGGCCTGTGAGTGCTGGGAAAGGGTATGGAATAGATCATCTTAAGTGCCATCACCCAGCACGTGCAGGACAACCAGGGAATCAGGCCCAGCCAGCATGAGTTTGTGAAAGGCAAGTCCTGCTTGGCCATGTTGTTCTCCTTCTATGGCAAAATGACCCACATAGTGGATGAGAGGGAGGTTGTGGATATTGTCTACCAGGACATCAGTGAAGCCTTTGACACTGTTTCCCACAGCATCTCCTGGAGAAACTGGCTGCTCATGGCTTGGACAGGTGCACTCTTCACTGGGTAAAAAACTGGCTGGATGGCTGGGCCCAGAGAGTGGTGGTGAAAGGAGTGACATCCAGCTGGTGGCTGGTCACAAATGGTGTTCCCAGGGCTGTCAGCATTGGGGCCAGTCCCATTTAATACCTTTATCAACGACCTGCACAAGGTGATTAAGTGCAATCTCAATCATTTTGCAGATGACACCAAGTTGGGCAGGAGTGTTGGTCTGCTGGAGGGTAGGAAGGCTCTGCAGCGGGATCTGGACAGGCTGGTTTGATGAGCTGAGGTTCAACAAAGCGAAGTGCTGGATCCTGCACCCCCTGCAGCGTTACAGCCTTGGGGCAGAGTGGCTGGAAAGCTGCCTGGGGTAAAAGGACCTGGGGGTGCTGCTCAACAGCAGCTGAACGTGAGCCAGCTGTGCCCAGATGGCCAAGAAGACCAGTGGCATCCTGGCCAGCAGGACCAGGGCAGTGATTGTCCCCCTGTACTAAGCACTGGTGAGGCCACACCTTCAGTGCTGTGTCCAGTTTTGGAAAAAGACTTTGAGACACTGGAGCATGTCCAGAGAAGGCAATGGACCTGGTGCAGTCTGAAGCATGGGTCTTATGAGGAGCAGCTGAGGGGGCTGAGAGGTGTTTAGCCTGGAGAAAAGGAGGCTGAAGGGCAACCTTATAGCTCTCTACAACCACCTGATAGAAGGTTGTGGTAAGGTGGAGGCTGGCCGCTTCTCCCAAGTAGCAAGTGGTAAGACCAGAAGAAATGGCCTCAAGTTGCACAAGGGGAGGTTTAGATTGGCATTAGGAAAAATTTCTTCACAGTAAGGCTTGCCCAAGGAAGTGGTTGAGTCACCAGCCTCGGAAGTATTTAAAAGATGTGTAGATATGGTACTTCAGGACATGGTTTAGTGGTGGACTTGGCAGTGCTGGGTTAGTGGTTGGACTCAATGGACTTAGAGGTCTTTTCCAACCTAAATGATTCTATGATTCTAATTCTATTTTAAATCTATTCTGTTCTTATTATGTCCCCATGCGTCTTGGGATGTCTACCTTTCTAAGGAGACCCACATTTCTATGTCTCTGCTGTGATCAGGATGGTTGGGGGATCCAGGTTCCCACAGGAAGATTTCCCTTCTACTTTCACGTAATGAGAGTCATCAGATTTTTGTCACTACAGAGATTAATCAGTGCAATAAGCTGTCCAAAGAGGTGTGACGTGAATCCGCATTAGAACTGTAAATTGTTTTCTGGTCTTAAAATTCTTTTTGAGCAAAAGAGAAAAAAGGAGCCTCATTTTCATTGATTCAGCTGTTCCCCTCTCTGTTCATCACCAGAGCACATACTTAGGCACTTCCAGGCTGGAAAAGCAGCCTGACTCAGACCACCTGTGAGAGCTCCTCTGCCTCCTTCTCTCCTCAGGAGTTCAGTACTCCTGAAGTGCAATGTACATCCTGATTAGGGGCTGCCTTCAGCTAATCAATAGGAGTGTTAGGCAGAAGGGTATATCACACCTCTCTCCTTCCTCTGAAACATCACTGCTGCAGGGACAAGGCCTCTGCCCCACTGAGATCTAAACAATCACACTGGTGTACTGAAGTTGGTTCTGGAGAACTATCCCCAACTAAAGAGGATGTGGAGACTCCTTCCTAAATAGGTGTCTCATTTTGTTTCAGTGTTACTTAATTCTTCCCTGTTCTGATGGAAAGACATTATTCTGTAATAAGATATTAGGGTACGAAATCAGTTCCTCCTAAAGAGGGTGAGGTGTTATATCCTATCAATTCATAAGCTATAGTGCAATTCCTGGTGCTGCCAATGCAAGCTCTCTTCATTGTCTCCATCCAAAAAACACAAGCCTTTTCATTTGCTAGAGAAATGTGTCTTTTGCGTAGGGCTTTGCTGTCTTCCAAGTGGTAATAATGCAATACATTCTGTAAAAGAGAACAGAGCAAATCAACTTGGGACCTAATTACCTCAAGAAAGCACAATTCCCTTACAGAGCAAACAATCTTACCAGGATACCTAACTCAAGCATATAACAAATTGCTTTCGCCTGTTTTTTGTGGGCTTTTTTTGGTTTGGGAGTTAGGGAGGGTTTGGGGAAGGGGGAGAGCGGAGGTTTAATATTTTGGCTTTGATAGCAAAGATCTAAATGGTTAGCAGCCTCTGTATTTTATATAACACTATCGCAGTAATAGTCATTGGAGGCAGCTGAGTTGGGAATACCTTGATAACTATAAATAAGACAGAAACAGAAGAGGAAAAAGAATTAAAGAACATTGCAATTTGAGGCAACACCTCACATTTCTCCAGGTGTCTCACTCTGCTTATAAAGATGTTCTTCTGAAGGTACCAGAGATATTGGCAGTAGCAGGATGAGAAGTTAAGCCTTTTGCATTGTGAATAGTATCAAAAAATGTCCATTTTCTAATGGCTAAAGTGAGACCTGTGGTTCTCAGTATTTATATTTCACATTAAATCATTTGTTGTTTTATGGACTCAGACTCACAAATCACAGAGTCCTTGAGCACTGGGGCTCATATTTAGCTTTTTTAATTACCTGGAAGATGTATAAAAACATGTTTGATGAGACAGCTTCGTTTCACTCAAACCATTCATCTTAGAGCACATTGTTGAGACGACTAGACAAATGACAGCATTATTTATTTATTTGTTTATTTCTTCTCTCATGTAGCACTAAGACAGAAGTACAAATGCAAAAGTGGGTGCTAAACAACATCAGAAAGATCAAAGGTCCCCAAACAACACAGACTGGTGAGCAAAATATAGAGAACCAGAAATATTGTGTAAATATTAAAAACTGAGTATTAATCAAACTGTCACGGACTATTGCTGTTACTGGATTATTTTCCTAACAACGTTGATTCCACAGATGATACCAAGAGGAAAAAAAACCTCCATGTATTCTTTTATATCTTTGAGAGATCCAGCATTTCTAACCCACAGACATACAAAGATAAACATGTACAAAGACAGATAAAATCTTTTCCCTTCAGGAAATAGGCAGAAGTTCAGAGAGTTCAGACAATCTAACTCACATTTGTTTGTGGCTTACAGAGTATCTACTTTATTCCTTCTTTTTTAATATAAGCAGTGAAGCTTCAAGGGGACAATTTGCTTTGACCAGAAAAAAGGACCTCCAAAAAATGAACAGAGTTCTTTTTGTTCCACTCGTTACCAAGACTTCAAAAATACAGTCTAGTGTTTGATTTCTCTTAAACTCCATTTTCTTTGTGTCCTTTTTTTTTTGCCATTGTCAAAGGTAACTAGGTAAAAGCAATTCTACCACAGATGTAAACGAAGCAGCAGATTAAGTGTTCAAATCAATTGAAACAATATCGTGGAGCTTCACTCACAATAAATACATGAACCATTCAGCCCGGCTTTTTGAAATACGAGTGACAAAAGGGTAATACATAAAAATTATATTAAATTGAGTTTGGTGAATACAATTTTTTACTTTGTCAAATTACATTTCATGTTTTTTACTCAACAGTTAATTATATATTAAAATGCAATACATTACTGTGTCACTGCAGATACTCTCTCCTATTGTTGAGGATGTTGAACTGGTTTCACAGTATCATGAATTTCCTGAGTTGCATGAGAGAGTTTATTATAGAGTTCATGCTGTTTCATGAATTGCATAATACAGTTTAAAGCCAACTTTCTTTTTTTTGAAGGATTTATCCCTTGAGATCCATATTTGAGTGCTTGTCAGGTCAAGATTAACTGAAAACCTATATAAAATATAGCTGTCCCAAATCACAGGCAGGGAAAACATTTACTGCTGCTTCATACCTTTCCAGGTTATAAAATTTAATAAGGCCATGTTGTTGCCATGTGCATCAATTCCCTTCTACATCAGGAACTTTCTGCAAAAGTGTTTCTGTAAGCAAGATATAAGTGTATGTATAAGAAACAGACCCAAGCAACAAAGGGGAGGAGTTTGATGTAGCAGGATGGACATAAAATGGATCAGTTACACTTGCAGCTTACCAGCTTTTGGAGAGGGCGGTGTCTGTGGCATTGTAATGAGCAAAATGTGTGATCCCTGTGTGTCGGAGGAGAATGCATCTCTTCCCATAACCATTTCTGCTTGATGAGCTGCCCACAGTGATTCGGCCAGCAGCCACCCAGCACTCTGGCAGGGTGCACAGCAGCAGGGACCAGGCAGCCACCACTCTGCCTGCAGGGCTGGGACGGGCAGCTGGAGCCTTGGTGCAAATGTGCGAAAATTAAGCATATCCCAGGAAAATCAGTATCAAAGTTCTTCTCAAACTGTTTGCTGCGATGTTGTCTTTCACAGTTTGGTGTCTTTTATGTTAGGGAGCAGGGGCAAGATGACTTCTGCTCTGGGATTATTTATTCTGGTGATGCAAACCTCATTGCTCTGGACTACCAGAACATCACCTTGCTGGTGATCACGTGCCATCACCTGCTTCCTGCTGACTCCGGACTCTTTCATTTCACAATGTTCTTGAGTTCACAAGCAGGTGCTGGAGCAGGGGTACGCTTACATATATTAATTTCCATTGTTGAACTTAAACTGCATTTCCTCGCCCACCTCGGCTGAAGCTGCCAGTTTTTCTGTCTTTATTCTTGTTCTATTCCTCTTTTATGAATGTCAAGTCAATGGCAAATTGTGACATCTTGCAATTCTCTTCCTTTCTCCCAACTTTTGTAAAAACTATTTCAGCACCATTAATCACAGTACTTTGGACTCTCCCGGGTAACTTGCCAGTGGATTCACCACAGTTTCCTGACTACCTCTTCATCACTAGTATCCTAACAGATGGGGACTCACCACGTCAGATGGGTCTATCTGCCAGATACTTCCCGGAGGGAATTCCTCCTCTTTGCAGCAGTGATACATCTCTACTGTCTTTGAAAGAAGTACTTTCAAGTCTTCCAGGAGACTTATTTGATTTTGTTCAGTTTAAAGGCATCAGAAGTAGTTTGATGAAGACATTTAAGAAGGAGTAGTACCCTTCAATCTTTGGAGTAGTTCCTGTTTCAGACTCTCAGCTTTTGGGAGAATGATCCTGGATAGAGAGACATTAGTATGATTAAGGTCTATACCCACATACATTTACCTGAATTTATCTCCTTACTTTTTATCTCTGGTAATGCATAAATTAATGGACATGCATGTATCTCTTAATTTTTAATAAGATGTTAAAGTAGCTAAATTATCGTTTAAATCTATCATTAAACAACAAATTAACATTTTAATAAGTGTAGCCAGTAATTTATGTTGGTGTGCGCTGGTCCAGAGCCTTTACTGCTCTGATATCTCCAGCTATTAACATTACCACCATGTCTTATGCAGCCTGACATTTTCTGGTGGCAGAGGCCTGATGCCAGATATCTTGTTTCATTTTGCATACAATAAAAGTTTGGAGTAATTGAGACAAAGCAAGATTGCATGCTTGAAAATGTAGACAAGAAGATTTTTTTGTTTTATATATATATATATATATATATTTATATATATATATATATATATACACACAGATATGTATAAAAGTCTAAAGAAAAATCATGAAGACAGGCACTTCAGGAAGATAGGTGTGGAGTGGAAAAGGGGAAGCCTTCACTCCCTATACCAGACTTCAGAGGATTAACTCCTAAGTGCAGTACCTCACTCATTAAATAACTCTTTCCTATGATATTGTGAAAATGGAAATCACCTAATTTATAGGTATGCTCCAGATGCTTTGTTTGCTATTGGTTTTTTTAAAGATTGACACCAGCTAAATACTATGAAAAGGATTTAGCAGCAATCAGTGCCTTACACACACTTTGGTGAAGAAAATATAGAGACAAGTGGAACTCAAAACCAGGGAAACAAGATATTGGATTTAGCATGTCTCTTTTCTGAGGTGGAGCTGTGTCTGTGAGAAAAAGAGAGCTGGAGACCTTTAAGCAGCAGTCTGGAAGTACCACTAGTTGTCAGTTGTGGTGTAGAAGTTTGTGCTGTTAAGGATGACCACAATACTGTAAATTAAATCTTGGTGGTGAAGAACATTGTTTCCTACCTTGCAAGGCAGAAATTAAAGGTTTTTGTGAAATCTCTCTCCAAGCCAAAGGAAACATTATGATCCTGTAAGTCCCAAGGGCTCTCTACCTATCTCTGAATGGAGAAGAACAAAAGATAAATATATGATATTTCTTTAGATTGAAGTGATAAGAGGGAAAATGAAGTTTGAGTAGCTTGAAAATAATGGAAAGAAAGTCTTGGTTTAAGAAGAGTTAGAGGCCTTAGGGAGGCATTTTAAAAGAATCACATTTCCAGGGCCATCCAACTTAATTAATCTTTCAAGCATGAAGGATTTTAAAGAGCTTCAGGTGCACCTATAACAAAGTTTATGCAGAACTAATGATCTCCTGTAGAAACTGTCTCTATATGGATTAAGGTACACACAACAGAGCATCATACAGCTTTATTCCTCTGGGAAATCAAACACTGTAATCGTACAATATGAATAGTTTATCAGTATCTCAAAACACTCTTGCACTGAAATCAGGTTGAATAAGTAGAATACTAAGCTTATGTTTCTTATGTTATCCTTGGATTCATTTGCTTCCAGTTTCAGGGGGTTTCTGCAATTTTATTTTCCCATTATTTATAACAATGAAAGATCTGGCTACTGAAAACTGGTTGTGGCTCTCAGATACTGTGAGTTTGTACAGTGTTTTTTATAATGGAACTCAGTTTGTTCGTGTTCCAGGCACTATCAATACATAAATATAATATATTAATGATAATATGATGCCATTTCTTTCCCTCACATAAATTAATATATTTCTATGAAGAGTCTGTTCATTCTGCTTGGCTCCACTCATAAATTTTAATATGACATATGATGATAAGATGTAGAGATTCATGTGAAATAACTCTGTGCTTTCAGTCTATTTGCAGTGCAAAGTTTGAGTAGCATAAGCACAGTTATAGGTAACCTAAAATGTGACAGACTTTGAAGAAAGGGTGAGGAGTGATGGGGTCATTATGCTCATCAGTGAAGTTGATCTTCTTACGTTCTGAGGGACACTTCTTAGGGACAAGACGAATATGTGGATTTTTCAGAGCTCTTCCTTGGGAAGACAGTGGCCTGCCAGGTAAAAGCTGGAAGAGTCAGTGCAGAGGGGGCAAGAAAGACTGCTCAGCAGCAGCATAATGAACTAAAACACTTTTGCTAGCTTACTGCAAAATCTTTTATTCTTTGAAAAAGTTGCAGTAAACTCTAGGCTTATTAGAAAGGACCTAGTTCTCTACTGCTTTGGTGAACGTGAATGCCATGTAAAAAACTGCAATTTGGTTTACAAGCCTGAGTATCTTTCCAGTCAATGCAGAAAGAGGGCTCTAATGCTGTAAAAAGCCTAGATTAATTTTTCCTGTCCTGTCAGAGTCTTTACTCCTTGAATCGTGCTGTCTCATCTGGCATTTGTCATAATTACAAAGCTTTTTTTCTGAGGAATAAATAAAAGACTTCTGTCTCACCTCTTAGAGGACCACAAGTCTTCTTTTAAACTATTTATGTCCTCTTACTCTGCAGTCTGCTGAGCAACATATAAATTTTAAACAACATTTCACAAATACCTCACAACCTTTCAAAATTATATTGTAAAAACCTGACATTTTTTAGCTGTTGACTATACAAACACTTTTGTTTAACCATTGTTCTTTAGGTTGGTGGCAAATCTACTAGTTAAAGGGTCTCATTCCAAGAAAAGATAATGGAGTTTCTTGCTACTATTTACATCCTCACTTCCCTAAGGATTTTCAAAGAAAAAGGATTGAGTATTACATTAGCATAAGCATGTCCTGTCTTTATTCAGTCTGCAAGATATTCTGTCTTTCTGCATGACAACTTATCTTTCCAGAAAAGAACAGCATGGTAGTCATGGCAGATGTTACTGGTATGATATTCAGCACTGGGAAAATTTGCAGTTTTTCCATATACACGACAAAAATTCATGATGACTGTTTGTCTTTTTGAAAGTTTAAATAAACAACAATAATCTTGGTAATAAATATTTAAAATAACTTTTGAAAGTGTGAGGCTGCATATGGGAGGAAATAAGAAAATATAAAGGAAAAGCTGACACCAATAGAGAATGTCAATTTTGTTTTACTAGAACTTCCACACAGGAATTTTTGTAATGCTTTTAGAGGCATTTATAGTAGGGAAATCTGCCAGATTTTGGATTTTGATCCAGAAAATGTTGGAACTCATTGGCATGATCTGTTTCTTTTGGAGAGTATCCATCTTCTGTTTTTCCTTCAACAAGCTGTTTACTTTTTTTGCCATCTCAGAGCTCCATTCATCTTCTACATCTTAGGCAGTGAGTAAGCAAAGTTGCCTGTTTAAAACTACTTTTTGGGAGGGCAGAAGGCTTACATTATTGTTACATTGTCATGGGACTGATCAAGCTGTGTTTCTTTCTGAGCTGCCTCAAGTCGCAAAAATCAGGACAATTTCCCTCTGCCCACAGCATTACACATCCCACCTCTTTAGAGTTCCTTCCTGTCTCCAAAACTGAAGTGGGATGCAGATGCTTGCTACCATTATTACTCTGGTGCAAAAGTGAACAGTGGCTGATTGCACAGGGAGCTTTAACATGCCAGTACTGTACTGCTAGGTTTGTTTTCCTGACTAGTGATGTACAGTGATCTCTTCCAACATCATTAGGCTGGAAGGAGCTGAGGGCGTCATTATTGAGAGTTTGGCAACCCTGACAAAGAGGTTGTTAAGTCT
>QWTY01013798.1:617-22987 GCA_008033365.1 Pseudorectes ferrugineus | reverse complement strand
ACCTGCTGCCCAAAGTCAGTAGAGACATTAAGACCCATTTCAAAGATGTTAACACCCATGGAATTGTTTGTAAAGACATTAGCACACATCTTCCCTACCAGGGTTGACCTGAAGGGCAGCACTGAGCCCTGGCTGGAGCTGCCTGGGAGCTCCCAGGGCAACCAAGCCTTGGCACAACCGGGATGGAGCCTCTCACAACACTTGAGCCTCCATTCCATAAGCTTTAGCCGTGGATAAGCAATTTGCTTTAAGCTGTGTAGGCTACAAAGGGCTACAGGTAATGTCTGTGCAGCCATGCTGCCTCGTGCACTGCTGGAAGGGTTTGGATACTGCAGGAAGGAATGGGTTGTAATGACTGCTGAAAACAGTCCGAAACTTGGCAGCTCAGACCAAGTCTTACTTTGGCAACAGCTGAACTCTTAAAAAATATAAATCAACATTTTAAATATAAACCTACCCAAAGGAGGAAGCGAGACCTCGCTCTTGACTGCATTATTACTTTCCCAGCCTTTCCCTAGTGTCAGGGGTAGGAGGATCCTGGAGGCACCCTCTGGCCGTGCTGCCCACCGAGCTGCATCCCACAACCTGGGATTGTTCTGTAAGGCATTGCAAAGGGATTCCTCAAAAATGCATTCAGGCTTCTGAATAAAAGCACAGATGCTGTTTATGCTGTTCTCTAGCATCTCGGTGCACTATATTTTTTAAAAATTATTTGAATCAAAGCTCTCACTCTTTAATTAAACTTCATTTAGTTGCCATCTGCCTGTGATCAAAATGGCTTCATGTTTTGCAACTCTTAATGAGGATTGTTATTGGATTTGTAAACACATAAACACCACCTCCAGCCCCCTCCAAAACACCAAAGACTTTGAAAAGTAATAAATGAGAAACACTGCTCAAGTGTTAAGATCTGCATCTTCACTCATCTAATTGTAATGGAGCAGCTCCCATTCAGCAGATAATCACATTATACACAAAACCCATGTGTAGAAATACTCTACCACTGCAGGATCAAGATTAGGGAAACTGTGAGAATGACAGCTGAGGGAAACCAGTAATAAAGCGCAATCTGTCATTTTTCCGAAGTAGGTCAGCATTCCTGGGTCACAATGTTACTGTTAAGCTTTGATTCATTCTTTCTACTTTCCTGCTCCACTTAGGTCTCCATAGAGTGTGCAAGTCTCACTTCACCCCTACTGTTTTAGCTGGGCTTTGCCCTATTTCAGCAATGAAGTGTGAACATGTGTCTGATGACATTCCCAGTGGCAGTCCAGACCTCAGGATAATTTCTTTCAACAAAATCTTTACCACTTTGCCATCTTTGTTGGTGAGACAAGGAAAAGCTTCTGGCCATCCTGAAAAAGTATCTACCTGTTTTGTGGAGGAAGCTCTGCAGAGGCAATTTGCCAATAGTCTCCTCGACAATTTCCTTTCTAGACTCAGTCCCAGGTTTAGGCTGTCTAATTTAATGTGCCTTCTTCTTTAAACAGGTTTGGCACTTTTTAACAATGCTTTTATGATACCAGTCATTCATATGCTCGAAACTTGAGGCTTCAATGTTTCTACCATAGACTCTATCAGATATACTATAGTAAAGGGAAGGGAATTGCAAGAAGGGGAGAAGCTATCATCATTTGGTCAGCACAAACCACAGAATTGTATGCCTTAATAAAAGCCTGCAAAGCGTATCAAGGAAAGGTAGTGAATATTTACAGATTCAAAGTATACATGTGTGGTGGTCCGTTTGGAAAGCTGGGAGGAGAGAGGTTTTTTAATTTGCAGGGAAAAGCTTTCGCTCGTGAGAGCTCAATTACTCCCTTGTTGGAGGCGGTGAATTTACTAAAAGAGGTAGAAATAAGAGCTGCTAAGGGACATCAGGCAGGGTACTCAGAAGAAACAATAGGTAATCAACTGGCCAATGCAGAGTTTCGGAAAGCAGCACTTCTGCCAGAGGTCTCCGGGATCCTCCCTTTGCTCCCTGTGGCTCAGCTGTTGCCGGGGGAGGGGGGAGTGGTGGTGGTGCTGCTGTCTTTTCCACCAGAGGAGTAGAAGATAATTAAAGGTGGTGGGGCAGAAGAAAGAGGGGAGAATGGAGTTACAAAGGACGGTAAACAGTGGATGCCAGGAGCTTTGAAGCTGCAAATGTTAAAACAATTCCGTGGGGGGGGGGGAGTCATTTTGCCTCTCGAGGATTGGCAAAGACCTTCTCAAGATGTACTGCCTTAAGTCTTTTTGTTTTAGCTAAACGGGCTATTGAGGGGTGCCTGGCTGAAGTTAACAGCCACACTACAGAGGAGATTGCAAGGCAGGGGAATGACCTTGGGCTATACGTCCTTTCCAGGGATTTCGGGTGTATTTTGCTGAGATGCCCCGAACGAGAGGGCTTAAATATCCTCTGGTAGCGGTATGCCGGCTGGTAGGGTGGCCAGAGGAGTTTCTAGTCACTTCAGCAACTATTTGATCAGTTAACAAATGATTTCTGAATATGGGATTGTGGAGGCAGTGAACTTGGACGGGGGAACTCATTTTACAGGGGGATCTTCAAGGGATTATGGCTGCTTTGAGAATTCAGTGGGACCTCCATACCCCCTGGCACCCTCAGAATTCAGGTCAAGTAGAAAGGGCTCTGGGGCTCCTGCCGGCTTCTCTGGGATGGGTTGCATCACCGCACTGGGCAGTGCCTCGCAGTGCCCAAATCCCTGGGGCCCACCTGCCTTCCCTGTGTAGCAATGGCTCTGCTCGTACCCACACTGCTGTGCCCGTCCGGTTCCTCTGCCTCCGCCACTTCGCCTCCCAGTGCAGCGGGGCTTGTACAACCCACGAGGCGCCTCCTTTTTCCACCCTGTTATGTGGCTAAAAACTTTCACAACCATGGTCACTTTCTTCTTCCAATTCCACATGCACTCCCTGTCTTTGCACCCCCGTGCTCCTCTTTCTCAATTCAGTCTCCCCTTATACACTAATAAATCAATGTACTCTATCTTCCTGTGTTTGATACAACATTTACCTATACTTGCAGACAAAACAACACCTTCTGAGTGGTTTTTTATCCTTTTAACACCATGCATATATTTCTTCTGCAACTCAGGATTATTCTGTAAATCAAAAAAAAATAAATCAACATACAACTCCATTCCATTCTACAAAACAGCATTAGTTGCAAAATGGTCAGTCCCATTAACATGCCACTTTTTGCGATCATTTAGCTCATAAATCAGCCACCAAAGATAACAATATTCAACAAGTTGTTTTCATTTAAAGGTTCACACACACCCCAGACCCCCACCCCAGCCTTTTCCAGTTCCTTAAAACACAATTCAGGGGGAGATTTTGGGGATCTCTTCTTCTGGGAGCTATGAAGGGAAGTAGTTTAACAAGAACAGAATACCATGCGCAGTTAAGCAAAAACGCCCAGTAGTTGCTTAAGCAGCCAAGAATGCTCCTGCAAGACTATAAAAGCAAGAACGAGACATGAATAAATTGGCTATTGCTCACCATATTGGTGTCTGCGTGGTCCTTACCCCGTTCCCCCGCAACATTATAGGACCAAAGGATCTCCCTGAAAAAAACCTTTGATGCACACCAGAGTCCTCCATCCCATAAATCCATGGAGCATCAAAAGCATTGTCCCATCTGGGGTCACAAGTAAATTGTTACCAAAATCCTCCAAAATCATTGGGATAAATATGACTCTCTATCACTGTCTTTTTAGTGTTAGGGAGTAAGACATTACTTTATTCTTGGCCCAGAGGGGTGTGTGTGGCTGACAAAGTTCTGGCCTCCACACGGATGCCAATACAAAACTTTTCTTTAGCAAAGAAATTAATGTTCACGGGTTCTAAGTTACACAGTTCTCTTAATTAATTGGCATTCTGTCCTCTACTGGTTATTGATTTCTTACTCTTCATGCTAATTTGATCCACATTCTTTAGTCCTCTTATCATCTTTTTCTCAGGTGGGAGGTCTCCTACTTTCCAGGCCTTAATCTCCTCTGTATCGTCTGGTTACTCCAACATCCTAGAAGGGCCATAAATTTAAGATCCCAGATGTCCAATCTTCAAATCCCTTTGGCTTTGTTTATTGAAGCTTGTCAGGGTTAGTTTTAACTAACTTAAGGTTTCGATGATTTAATGATCAAAGTAACAACAAGAGCCTGTGAAGAAACCTAGCCAGTGCTAGCTAAAAGTGGGCACTGCTTGCAACTAATTAAAACAACTAATTAAAGTTAATAGTTAGGAATGTTATATCATTTCCAATAACAAGCAAGCACAGGCACCAGGGCAGGAGTTTCCCATCCCAGCCACAGAAAATGGAAAGTGGATGTAGTGGCCCTGAAACTCCTCAAAATTACAGCAGGAATTACTGCTATTCACTGCTCAAAATATATCTGTTACCAGAACCCAGCAGTCTCAAAACCCAGCCAGGGGGCCCTGGAGGTGCCAGGTGGATGCAGAGCTTCCCAGCTAAGCAGATGGAGCAGGGCACAAGCTGCCCCTTAGTGAGTGGGGCTCAGGGGCACGCAGAGCTCCGTATCATGGATCAGGAAACTTAGGGAAGAAAACCTGAGCCCAGTGTTTTGACTCAGCCCATGCTGCAGTGGCACAGCCAGCCTTCCCCTGCCCCATCTTGCTTACCAGGCTCTGAGCTGGGGATGCTGGTGGGGAGAGTCTCCTTGCTCAGTTTCCATACACCCCATCATTTCCAGCCTTTATGATTACATTCAGCTCTCTGAACCAAACCATTAGTGCCCTGCACAGCTCCCATGCCCTAATTTAACTCTACTGCTTGCATTCACCTCTCCCTTTTGGCAGCATCATCAGGGCCTGTGTGGGTGCAGTACCCCAGCCCCCCACCCTGCCAGACCTCCATCAGCAGCCTCAAAGATCCCCATCATTACTGAACCATGCCAGTGCCTTCAGTGTTATGGCATCAGACTTTTATGTCCTTAACACAAAAAAAAATTAAAATATAATAAGTGTGCCCTCTTATGAGACATCTACTTGGTGGGATATGACCTGCAGATAAGCCCCTTTCAGACATTTGAGAAGAGAAAACGAGTTTTTATCTCTGAATCGCGTTTCCTAATTGGAGATGCTGCAGGTTTGAGCATCAGGCAGAAACAAGACTCAGATTTTGATGCCAACTGCTCAGGTGTTAAACTGTATTTCTAACTGGGGTCCCTGATACAGACTTCGCCACTTTTGTTCCATATCCTACATTTACTTGGGATTTTGTTATTTCATGTTATTTCATTTACATCTAACTCCAGAGCAAATTCAAGTCCAGATTCAGGAAACTGCAGCTGCCTTCAAACACGTCTACTCACCATCAAATAACTCTTCTACCCACCATCAAATAACACTTCTACCCACCATCAAATAACATTTCTATCCACTGTCCAAAGCTTTCTCATGGCCTGAAGAGACACAGACTCAAGCAGACGAAAAACATGTAAAACAAATAAAGCAGCAGATTCTACTCAGAAAAACTGTCAGGAGTGACTTTGATCCTGTGTCTGCCACCATCTACCCACCAGCAGACCACAGCCACTGCTGTTGGGGCAGGTCTGCTGTGACAAGCCTGTGACCCATCCTGCAGTCCTGGAGGGACACCCAGCAGTGGTCACCTCACACTGAGGCCACGTATCACTGTTTATAATGACTCCAGAGCTAGAAGCCCCAGGGCTCTTGCTTCACTGGTGGCTCGTGCTGGGCTGCATTTACCTACACACAAGCCAGGATGTTTCTTCTTCTTGGTTTCTTACACTGACGTTAGTTCCCACTGTGTCTCACCCATGCACGGCCCTCAGCAGGCACAAAGCACAAGTTAAACACATGTGGTGGAAAGTAACAGCAGTCGGGGCCATTTGCTTCTGCTGCCAAACTCCAGGAATGGAACAGAAATATAAGGGCAGGAATTTCAAATTATATCCCTCAATTTATTGGTTTGTTTATTATATGGGGCAACGTAGCCCAGGGTACATGGAGGAGTCCAGGGCCATCCCTGGATCCAAAATCAGCACTGCCACTTGCAGTGGTCCAGTGTTATGGAACCTGTGTAGCATCAGTGCCATCAGCCTGCAGAACAGGAGGCTCCTTGCTGACAACTACCTGAAAGGATGTTGTAGCCAGGCAGGCAGCAGTCTCTTCTCGCAGGTAACAAGTGATAGAACAAGAGGAAATGGCCTCAAGTTTTGCCAGGGGATGTTTAGATTTGGTATTAGGAAAAACATCTTCAACAAAAGGGAGGTCAGGCATTGAAATAAACTGTCCAGGAGAGTGTAAAGCATCACCATCACCCCACCACCATTCAAGAAACATGTGGATGTGGTCCTTAGGCATGTGGTTTAGTGATGAACATGGCAGTGCTGGGTTAATGGCTGGACTCAATCTTACAGATCTTTTCCAAATTAAACAATTCCACGTTTCTATTGTGAGAGCTTCCTCCCCCAAAAGGCATCCAAGCCTCCTATGAAATCACAGAATGATAATCCTAAAACCATAAATTGTGAAGGACTTCACTGGCTGAAAATTTTTCCAGGTTCAGATGCCAGTTAAATGCATGCAATCTAATCCTTCTGTGCCTTTCCAAGTCTGGGATGGCAGGAGGCTCGATACGGGAGGGCTTGGGGGGATCTCACCTCTCGGGGGGCCTGAAACCTCCTTCCCCCTTAATCCAAACGCCCTTCAGCTCTGGAGCCAACAGAACTCGTGGGTGGAGGTGCCTGATGCTTGGGAGGGCTGGCTCCCTCCTCTGTCACCACTGCAGTTTGGTACCACTCCTCTGGCAGCTCTGCACATAAATTTTTACACCTTTGAGCTAAATTAAATGAAGCATTAAAACGTTTCAGGCCTCTTGGCTTCAAGCACTGGTGACACTAAGGATTTACTGAGCAGCCAAAGTCCAACAAGGTCTGTCCAAGGGGTGCCCTTCTGCCGTTATTCTTACCTATAAATGTTATTTATCAATACTATATGTAATAAAATAAGTACTTTTAAGAGCAAGGCAACACTTTTTATTTTTATTTAAAAAGGCCTTGATGGCAGGAATATAGTGTAAAAATCATTGGAAAAACTAAAAGGCATCGATACATATTGGAATATACACTTTTTACATAAATTACATTTATTTATTTATTCTTTCATTTGAGGTTCTTATTCGATATTGAGGTCTAATAGTTAATAGGTCCTGGGATCTGGACGTTTAGACCACCGTAGTCTAACATGTACATGTTCATGGGCCATTGCTGAAAGAGAGGGAGAGAAAAGAAGGCACAAGTCTCTGTTAGAACACAACCCAAAACCATGCATACATCAAATCTCTGACATGTTCCAACACTGGCTGTTGCTCCCACTTTCCAAGTAAGAGAAAAGAACCAACCCCAAACCAAAACACCACTATCAAACTTGACAAAAAACCTTTTAAGTTAATATTTCTCTTGCGCGTTTTTGGGGAGTTTTATTTGGTATCATCCACAACTGAAGTGAAGCCCTGAGGGAGCGCAGTTGGATGCATCTCCCTGACTTGTCCTATTTTTCCAGTTTTGTGGCATTCTAGAGCTCTGCATTGCTCCCAGAACCAAGCTAGAGGTACACCCAGCCCATCTTGGACCATGGGGAACCTGAGAGGCACCACAGACCCGAGGTGAGATCACCAGCACTCGTGTTTTAACCCACTGGGGTGGAAGGATTTGCTGGAGCCTGTCTCATATGCAGCACCAGCTAAAGCTGAGCACCCCTGAGGCACACTGCAGGAATGCAGGAGAGTCCCAGGGGGTGTCGGACACTTTGCTCTGCTGACCTGCCCCAGACAAACCCTGCAGAAAAAGACAGCCCCACAGGTGTGTCCCCTGCTTCGCCAAACCTGCTTGTGCCATTTTACACCATACTTTATAGTGTTTGTCAGGCAGAGGGAGGTGGTGACAGTTCAAGGAGAGCAGCATCCTGAAGCAGAAAGATAGGTAGGCAGTAACCCCCTTAATATCTGGAAGGCTTTACCACAAGCGAGATCTGATTTGTTGAGGATGTAGACTCCATATTGGAAGAAGAGGAAGAGGAAGATGAGGAAGAGGAAGATACCGAGTTCCCTTCGGAGATCCTCTTCCGCTTCCGTTTGGGAACACTGATGTCTTTCTCTGCAAGGAGAGAGGGAAGGCATGAGGTGTCAGAGCCCTGAGAGTGGTCCTTAAATGGGGGGACTCATCTTCCCCCTCTGACCTCGCCTGCCACAGAGCATCCCCCTGCAGTGATCTGCTGTGGCCTCCCGTGACCTGGCACAGAGCTGTCAGCTCTCCTCACACTGCAGGCATGCTCTTGCTTGCCAGATCTCCCTTCTCTGTTCATCCATCTCTTTTCATAAAACTAATAGGATCATTATTATCTCTAGGACTGCTAATTCTGACACGTTTGATTAAAACTGTCTGAGATTTATTGGGATGATGGGACAGAGAGAGAAACACATTCCCAGTGATGACAGAAACCTTGTTGCCTTAGAAATTCAACTGCTAAATGATGGTTCAAATTAAGGGCTTTAACCAGGGAATAAATTGCTCATGGTGAGTAAATTGCTAATGGGAGAGGGATAATCACATCCTCCAGAACATGCTGGAAGTTTGAGCCAAACAGCCCAGTCTGCCCACAGCTCACAGAAGTGGAATCCTCCAAGAGGACAGCTTACTCTGGAACAGATGCTGAGCCTGACTTTTTGTAGGTAGGATCTTCTCCCCATCCTGCCCTGGGGATGTGGGAGGTTCAAACACCACCTCACAACTCCCATCCATTTTCTCTCCTACAGTGCCAGGAAAGCCACAGTTATGTCATAGCCCCTCCCTTACCTGTTTGTTTGGCCTCGGTGCAGATTTCAGCAAACGGCCTGTGGAAGAGACAAGGGGTGAGTCAGTTGTTTCACCCTGTGTGCCTGCCTGTGCTGGGACACAGCCCAGACCCTGACCCTGACCCTCCTCCAACACCCCTTTGTGTGGAGAGGGGACTTGGAGCATCCCCAGTGCATCCTGGAGGGAAGCAACCTGAAAGAACTCAGCTGGGTCTCTGAGTTACCTGCCCCCATGACACATCCCTTCCCAGCACCATCATCCCAAATCACACAAGAAAGGGGACAAATCAGCTCTGCTAACCCTTCACTGTGCCCACCCATGGGCCAGCACCTCCCTGCAGCACAGGACAGTGGATGCAGCACAGGACAGCCACCAGGTATGTGGTGGCTCTAGTGGCCTCATGGTGAGTTGCCCTCCTTATGGCTGAAGAAGCAAGGACAACACTTAACAAACAGAAACCTCCCCCATCACAAAGCTGGGAAAACTTACTGGAGCTGGTTTATAATCACTATTCGGATGCTCTCCCGTGCCTTCAGGATCTTCTCCAGCCGATGAATGTCATAGGTGTTGGGATTTCTGAAAGGGATATCGTCCGGCAACCCCGTAACCTCCACAGCATCAGGACTGTCCCTGATGAGTTTATAGGGCACCATGACAGGCCGGTTCAAGCCCAGAGCCTCTCCTGTAATGGCAGAGCAGAGGACAGCACAACAGCTTTACCCTACAGGGCTCCAGAACCAACCAACTGAAGGACCAAGAGCCCTGGGGGACTTTGGGAAGCCGTGGCTGCTATGATGCCCAACCTTTGCTGCAGCCATTTTACATCTACCTGCCCAATTTATTGTCTGCTCTGTTAGTCTCCATTTAGAATTCTGCCAGGAGCCTCAGGTGAGTTCAGAACACACACACACTGCCACACTTGCCCAAGCCCATGGCTGGACCAGCAGCAGCTGCAGCAGCATACAAAGACAGCCCAGGACAGAGGGGAAATGGAAGAGATTTGCCCATTTCCTCTTGCCTCTGTATGTCAGCAGGTCTGGGGGTCACTGGGGTGGAGATCAAAGCCATCCTCATATCATATCACATCACATCACATCACATCACATCACATCACATCACATCACATCACATCACATATCACATCACCTCACAATCACATCACATCATCCCTGCCCATTTCTTGAATCAATTTATCTCTTTGGCCTCCACAACAGCCTATGGCAGTGATAAACTTCAATTTAATTCCTTGCTGCATTAAAAGCCCTTCCTTCTGCAAGATTAAACCTGCTGCTCACCTCTCTGGGTACCCCTTCAGTTCCTGCTCAGTGGGGAGCAGAGAACATCCCTCACTCCTGCACTGTTTCTGACTGTAAGAGCCTGGTCCCACCTTGCATCTCTGCAGCCCCAAGACCTGAAGGTGTTAGTGGCTGCACAGCCACGTTTCTGGTTTTCCTCCCAGAGTTTGTCCCATCAAAGGCTGGCATCAGACTGAACAAATCCTGCTACTGTGCTACATTTTGCCATACTCCTTCCCCTCTCCAAGAATGAGCTGTCAACAAGAAGATCACGGTCCCACCTGCCAAGACTGAGACACAGGGATGTCCCTGGGGACAGGCTGTAACAGGGAGCAGCAGGACAATATCTGTGCTGCAGCAGCTGCCGTGTGCTTGGGCTATAAACAGAGGCCTTTGTGGAATTAATTTTAACTGTGGCTGCTCTCAGCAAAACCAACCTTACCCTGTGATGCGTACAGGCAGAGACTCACCGTATTTTTCATTGAAAAGCTCTTTCACTTGCTCTCGGAGAATCACCTTCTCTCCAAGCCTGTTGGCATCGTCCTCATCTGCAAAAGCAAGAAAGGACGGGGTGAACTTACCTTGTTTCCTTCTGAGCCCCTGGAAAACCAATCTCACTGACGTAATGCAGGACAGTATCCCTGTCTCTCTGCCCCAGCACGGCCTGGGGACACCTCAGAGGTGCTGCTCTGAGCTTGTACCCTGCAGCACCTTTCAGAGCTGTGCAAAGCAGCTCTAAAAATGCTGCCTGATCTCCATCTGCCATGTGCTGCCACAGCTAAAAGCATTTTATATCCACTTTGCGAGGCTGTAAATGACTAGAAAAAATGCAAAGCAATGAAGGCTCAAGCCCTCAGTGCCATGAAGGCTCCCACAAGTGACATCAAGCAATGAGAGAGCATTTTATGGCTAAGCTCCTAAGTGAAGTATTGTTTTATAATATGCCATATAATCAGCTTGGCTTTACTAGCTTTTTAAATTATCCTTATTGTGCTAAACAGTTTCTCTTTCATTCTCTCATTTCAAACGAGGTGCCTAAGTCAGTAGATTTTTACACTCAGCTATTTAGCATCCTCAGGAGGCTCCAGGACAAATGACTGGGGTCATGACCCTAACCTTTGACATGGGTCAAATGACCCTAACCCTAACCCTAACCTGTCCTTTTTGATGCCTTTTTTCCCCCCACAGGTATAAAGTACCAAGTGAACACATCTGATCTGCCTCTTGCTGCGGTCACCCCTCCAGCTCCCAGCCAGCTGGGATGTACAGTGCAGGACCAGCTCAGTGGGGTGGACTCCCCACCTTCTCTCCTCCCAAAGAGGATCCTCACTGCACCCCAGGAAGGCACTGTCACCCAGACTGGCAAGCCACTGGGTAAAAACAATGAGATCACTGAATGGTTTGGGTTGAAAAGGACCTTATAAGAACATCCAGTTCCAACTTCCTGCCATGGGCAGGGACACCTTCCACTATCCCAGGTTGCTCCAAGCCCTGTCCAACCTGGCCTGGAACACTTCCAGGGATGGGGCAGCCACAGCTTCTCTGGGCAACCTGTGCCAGGGCCTCACCACCCTCACAGGGAAAAAATTCTTCCCACTATCCCATCCCACACATCCCTCTTGGCAGTGTGAAGCCATTCCCCTTCGTGCTTTCACTCCAGGCCCTTGTTCAAAGTCCCTCTCCAGCTCTCTTGGAGCCCCTTTAGGACTGGAAGGAGCTCTAAGGTCTCCCCAGAGCCTTCTCTTCTTCAGGTGAACACCTCCAGCTGTCCCAACCTGGCTCCAGAGCAGGAGTGCTCCAACCCTTGGGTATGTTTGTGGCCTCCTTTGGACTCATTCCAACAGGTTCAGGGCTTCCTTGTGTTGGGAGCCTCAGCCAGATGCAGTGCTTCAGGTGGGGTCTCACAAGAGCAGATGGCCATTCCTGGTGGGTTTTTACAGCATCAAGGTGATCCCTGCAAACCTTGGCATCCCCTGCCCGCCATCTGCAGCTATTTAGTTTCATTTTGAGCAATTACATGATTATCATTTTTTATTATTTTGAGCAGTCACATGATTTCTGTTTTGGTTTTAAGCAAACACATGGCTGGACGTTTTGTTTTAAATGCAAGGTGAAAATCCACTGCAAGTCCCTGCCCCCCTGCATGGGACTGATTTCAGTGCTCAGCACTCCGGGCAGAAAGACCCCCATCCCACACCTCGACCACTCTGCTGCTGTGTGTGCTGAAGAGAAGCTGGCAACCTCCAACCTCTGCACCCTGCTACTGCAGAGTACGGCCTCAAAAAAGCCTCTTCTCCACCTGGAAAACAATTGTTTTGCCTGGATATAACACAAAAAAAAAAAACCAAAAAACCTTTCTGCAAAGAGAGCTCAGGGCCAAGTTGTGCTCCAAATCCAGAAATGGCAACAAAGCAGCTTGAATGGCATGGAGCAAAACATAAATGGAATAGATGAAAGTCAAATGTTGCCAAGGAATTCTGATTTCTGGGTGATGCCTTGCGGTGCCACTCTGGAGGCCACGGTGGACCAGAGGGGCCAACCCTGTGGGCTCCCTCTGTGACTTCCTTGTCATCAATGCTCAGTTTCTGGGCTGTATATACGTACCCGTATGGATGTGTAGATGGTAGCAGACAAAAATACACCAAAATTCAGTGTTCTCACTCGTTTAATTCTCTGGGACTGAAAAACGCAGCAGGTCTTTCCTTTCCGCTCATGCCCCAAGTGACCCGAGTGCGAGAAACAAGATCCCAAGGGGGATTTTTCCACCTTGAGGTGGGCACTACTCCTGAATTCCCATTCAAGGACACAAGCAAATGTCATGAAAATCCTGGAACTGAGCACGCATAACAGTGAAGCCAAAGAGAAGGCTCTGGCCAACAGCACTGCTTCCCAGGGACCGAACCCTCCGTGCCCAGGCAAAAGGGATCTCCAGCTCCCTTTGACTTTACCCATTTGGGTTTGGGAACTAATCAACTCAAGGAAGGCACTGGTGCTCCTGACATGTGCTTAGTCCTTCCCATAAAACAGGTTTATCCACGCTGCTGGCTTCAGGTCTATGGTGGGGTTTTTTTGGGTTTGTTTGTTTGTTTTGGTTTTTGTTTTGTTTTTGTTTGTTTGTTTTCATTAAAATAGCAGCTAGTTGATTAACTCTTTTCTCCCAACCCTACTTGCCTGAAGTCAGGACCCCTGCACTCCACAGGTACTTACATACAAGTGGTCACATTTTTAAAGCACCGTTTGCTTTTTTCCTATAGGACTTGTCAGAGCTCAGCATTTCTCTGAGAAACACCAAGCTACATTTAGTAATTATTAAAACTGAGGTTTAGGTGTCTGCTGTTGGGCAACGGAATCCAATGCTTATTCTTCTAGTGACTCAAAAAACCCCCACACAACCAAATCCAAGGTATCCCATGGATAAATAATGGTTCTGGCTGTGTTCGTGATGTCATGTGCAGAACCTTGATCTCAGTGGTGAAGCCACAGCACAGCTGGGCAGGATACCCAATGGAGCCTTCTTCCTTCCCATGCCACCACCTGTATCCTCAAATGCTGCTCAGGGGAATGCCTGGTGCCTGCTCAGCCACTGCTCATGGAGTAACAACCTCCTGTTACCCAAAGACTTGTTGTGAAGCCCGTTTCCTCAGGAAAACTGTCACTGCCCAACACATCCTACTGAGAATATGGCTCAGATCCCTTCTGCAGGCAATCCCAGACTCATCAAAGAGATACTCAGCCAGGGCAGGCTCCTTACAACAGGCCCTGAATCCTAAGAGGATTCTTTCCCCTTCCAGCTTCCATGGCTGCAATTCAGTCACGCCCCCGTGTAAATCCGGAATAAACGTGCTGACTTTACTGAGGCTATTCTGCAGTAACTCAGGTTTAAATGCAGTTACAATTAGCTTGACATATGTGTGTTTTCAAAGCGGAGCTATAAACTTGTGGGAGCAGCAATTAACACCCAGACCCACAGCCAAAATCCCAGCTGTTGGCACTAAGGCTGGGTCTGCTGTAGCTGTGCCGTGCCCTGCCGCAGGCACAGGCACGTGAGCTCGTCCTTACTCCTGTACATCCCTGGAGCCTTCATGGCTATGAACCAACCCTGACCCAGAGTATGTGTTAAAGCAAAAAAAAACAACCCAACCCAAATCCATGCAAGCTCTCCTTGTGAATGGCAAGTGTTATTTGTAACAAATTAATTGCTGGGACACATGGATGAAGGATGAGAAGAACGTGGCAGTTTGGCTGGAGTGATGGAATCGATGCTCAGGGACTACAGCAACAGTGCTTAGAAATGCAGAAAGGATTAATAACAACAATAAAACACTGTATCATTCAGTTCTGGATATCACAGGGAAACAGAGCAGAGAGGAAAAAAATAATACCTGAAATTGGGGGGATTTAGACATTTTCATTCCCATATTAAAACACAAGTGCATTTCTTGTCTGCTACCATCTACGATGCATCAACTGAGCTACGTACCATTCAAAGCAGCATAGGCTTTTTCCAAAGATGTTATCCGTCTAGGGGCTACAGCAAGTTAATGGAAGACAAAAAAAAAAAGAGAAAGAAAAAGAGATCCATGAGTGCTGCAGCTTGGTTTCTTGGTCACAAACAAAAGCAAAACCCAGGATGATACTGTCTCTAGCAGCTTAAAATTCCTCCGGTCCCTTGGCACAGAGACACCTTTGGTAGCTAATAACTGCTGGGCAAGTTATTTACTGGTGAGCTGGGCTCTCCACCTCCCACCAGGACCTGCTTTGCTGGAATGTGCTTAAGCCTGCAAGCATCCCTTTGGCTGTGCCACTCTCCTGAGCAGCTCAAGGTCCACATGTGCATAGGGATGCATGGCCAAATTGGCACCATTTACGGCACGTGCCAGAGCAGCAGCAGTTGTGTTGCACAGCTGTTCCGGTGCCAGAGGAGAAAAACATATCTCAGGTTAAAGCAGATGAAAAGCAAACAGGGAAATCGTGCCAGTTCTGCAGCAACAGGGGAAACGGGAGAAAAAGGAATCCCTAAGGAGAGGCTGGTGCTTGCCACTGACTCCAAAGTGATGAGTGACATAAAAAGAAATTAATTTCCTGTGGAAAAACAGCGGGGATGGGACTATGGCCAGGATTTGCATGATGGGCAAAAGGAGGAATGAAGTGGCTCATCCTGCTGAAGTCACAGCCACAGGGAGAGCTGGTGAGGACATCAGGGGTGCAGCACCAGGGCAAGGAAGGGGCTCAGAGGGGAGGCTCTTGATGCCAAACTGCAGTTTGCTGGCACTGGCAAAGGGGACTGGGGGGACAGCAGGAGCATGTGTCCTAAGCAAATTTCCTAAGCAGAGGCATAAGCAATCTGAAGTAGCTCCAAATACCCAGCTCAAAACACGTGTTCCCTGTTTCAAGCAGGCTCAGGAAAGCAGCCACTGCAGCACAGAGCTCTGCTGATGCCCTCCCTGCATGGGGGAGGAGAGCCCTTTGGTTCAGCGGCACAAAGGAACAGAAAAGACATGTGGCTCTGCCCAAGGCAGCTGCAGGCACTGAGATTTGGGTGCAGACCCACATGAGGTGGGGCTCTTCACCCCTGAGCTGCAGGAAGACAAACTCTGCAGTAAGTGCTCACTGGCATGCTGCAGGATCCTGCTCCAAAATAAGTGCTGATCCCTGCAGCTTGGGCCCCTAAACGGCTGGTGACACCCTGGGGGCAGTACCCACCACACTAAATGCTTATGCAAAGGGGAAGAGAGACATATGGGTCATGCTGGTGCTGGGAAAGCCAAGCTAGAGTCCAAGCCAAGAGGGAACAAGGTCCTGGCACGGCTTCTGTCAAGGAGGAACACAGGCAGGAGCACAAGCAGACTGCAGGCAGCAAGGGAGAGCAACATATGGCAGGATCTTTCCAATATGAATCAGAACTGGTTTAGAAAAGGCAGCATGGCATTTCCTTTGGTTGGCAGCAACTCAAAGGCTTTTGCAGCATTTCAAGGTGCTGTTACAAAATTACCTTAAGAAAGGTAATTAAAATTTCTCGTCCTGCTAACCCAAAGGTGCCATTCAGCCTTAGCCATAGGAAGCATCCCACCAGGTTCAGGGCAACTGTGCTGCAAGGTATGGAGTGCATCCCAAGGAGCTGGACTACAGCCAGGCTGTCATGGCACCCATCTCACTGCTCCATAAGCACCCTGAAAATGAGGGGGCTTGGGGTGTCTGAAGGACACAACAGGATATGAGGGTGGTGGAGAGCAGAAGGAAGGAAAGAGCAAACAAACACAAGGGCTGGGATGAGCTGGGTGATGGTGCTGCCCTCCCGACAGTGAGGATGCCACACACAGAGGCAAATGGGAAAAGGAGACAAAGCTAGGGAAAGAAAAAGGTGATTGGGATCACAGACATGCTCATAAACAGGCTTTGAAGCTCCACAGCTATTCACACCTGCTTGAATTTTAAGCCTCATAATTATCAATATATAAAAATATATATTTATACACACACACACAAACACACACACACACATACACACACACTCTCCCATATATATATATATTCAACCTCCCTGAATTTTCACCTTGGATGAGAAACAGTGACCAGTTGAACACTCAAAAATAATCACCCTGGGTCTGGCTGGGGTGTTAAAAAGGGTTTGGGGGGTGAAGGGAGATGGATATGGACCTTGAAAAGCAACCCGGTGATGGAGCAAGATGTGCTCAGCCCTCATCACAGCTTTCCTCTTTTCTATTTTTCTTGCTAGGAGTTTGCAGTGCGAGGCACATCTCATCAAAGTCTTGAGGAGGATTGTGCTCTTGTGATTAAAAAATAAATAAATAAATAAATATAAAAAGGATGCCTGGATGTGTGATTTTTTTTAATTAAAGAACACTGCCTGCCCTACTTTATTAATTGGAGTATGGAAAATAATCTATCATGGTGGTAGGGAGCTTGGGGAATAGGACAGATGGAGCTGGTGTACATTTTCAATCAAAGCACATAAAAATTAACATACAGAAAGATTTTTTTTTGGGTGTATGTGTGTGTGTGCTAGATTACTTATGCTTGATAGTTTTTTTTCAAAGGCTCGTATTAAGCCAGTTTTGTATCTGTGCCTCAGGAAAGAAAAACCAGAAGGATAAGTGCAGTGTTTATAGCACTAGAACATCACCCCTGCTCCCTCACTCCTGTTTAATGCTGAAAGAGCAGGCTGCTTTCAAAAAGGGGTTTTGAAAATCTCTTTTGCAGAGCAGAGAGCAGCAGTGTGGAGAAGAGACGCTGGAAATCAAAAGGAAAACTTCTGGGTGCCAGGAGGGTTGTGCTCCTGGGTGAAAGGCCCTGGGGAAGCCATGCAGGTGAAGTGCTGGCACCGGTGGCCTCAGGGCCACTGTCCCATCTTTGAGAGGCTGCAAACCTGCACTGCAGAAGGGCTTTTTGCAAAAAGCCAGCCTCATTCCCTGCAAAATCCACCTCCTTCTGCAAACAGCATCCCTGCAGGCACACTGCCCCCAGCTGCTTCTGCACTGGCACCTCCACCTTCTGCCACCAGAGGAAAAATACCATCTCAACACACAAATTACAGATTATCTTGAGAAAAAAAGCATGTGAGGAGCTCAGATTATACTGAAATCCTTTTACCTGTTTCTGTTACACTTAAAAAATGTGTGTTCCCAAAAGAAAGAGATCTGTGGTCCTGCAGTTACCGGGAATGCTCTTTGCAATGCAGGAGGTGCACAACTTTAAAGCATATTAAACCCCATAATTTAACCTAAAGACAACTAAAATCACTCCAAAGTGATTTTTTTTTCCTTAGAATTAAATTTCCCCTTTTCTTTAACACGTGTACTCTTCATGTAATTTTTAGCCAAAATGATCCACAAAACCCAATAGCTTCCCTTACATTTATGATGTCACCTCCTGAGCTTTCCAGCTTTTAGAGACCTCTGCAATGCCATCCTGCTTGGGAGTAACTATTACTTTCATTTTAACCCTCCTCTATGAAATAAAAGTGATTTTCATTGATTTTATTTTAATGCCAAGAATGCTGCTGCTCTTCATTTTACATGACAGGTCTTCACTACACAATATTGAGGTGAAAAAGAAGACTCTTTAATTTAAATTTTTAGTGACCTATGGCTAGTTGGAAATCACTCATTTTGTTAAGGCAGATGAAAAGCAATTAAAGTCAAGGCAGTGACTGCACCACTGTATTGCCACCAACAACTTCGGTGTAGTGGGGTGGAAAAGCAAACAACGGGTTAATTGCTGCCAATGGGGATTAGGGAGGGGCAAAATACAATCAGCTCCTTCCTGGAAGAGACATTCCAGTGGTAATCTGGCTACTAGAAAATACTTCTGGGTCCTGGAACTGTCTCTGAAGATTTGGCAAATATGGGAAATTGTCTATAAAAAATTGAGATGCCAAGTAAGACAAACCCCTCACCTGTAACTGCTCTTATTTAAAACCTCAGTGGGAGGAGAGGGAGTGAAGCACGCAGCCTGGCAGGGATGCTGTGACCTGCTGAGCCCAGTTGGGTACTGAAATACACATAAAATATGTCTGGGTTTGTGCTAGAAGGCCAGTCTGTGAGGGGAGCATTCAACTGGAGAAGGAAGGAAAAAATGAGCATTGAAAAGAAAGTCAGTTTCCTCTACATCTCTATTTCTCAGGCTGCATCTCCCAGCCAGGTAGCAGCTTGAAGGATTTGCCTTCTGATGTGCTCCTTTGTTAATGGTGTGCTTTGTGTCAGATCAGCATCTTTTAATGTAATTATACTGATGAGAGCGGGGGAATGGAGAGACAAGATGTGGCTGGAGGAGCGTACACACAGCCACGTAATTCTGTGGAAAACTAGAGTTCTGCAGAACTTGTGCTTCAGTGAGGGCTCGTTTAAAGTCCAGCTGATGCGGACTGGCACATTGGTGCTTAGGACCAAAAGATACAAGGCTAAGGCCGAGTTCCACAGAGGTCTCGGGGGACATCCCTGTCATTGACTGGGCCCTACACAGGGACACAGAAGTGAACACGTCTGAATTTTCCTGACAGCTCACCTTTTGTTAGAGCTCTAACACCTTTCTGCTATCCCCAATAAGGGCATATAAATGTTTTCCTGTCTGTCATATTTGTCTTTCCTAAATTGTGCCATCACCGTGGAGGCTGGCCAGGAAATGGGAAGCCATGAATAAAGATGACAAGGTTCTTTGCACCCATCTGTGCTCTTCCAACAGTTGTAATTACAGACATTTAAAATTGAGACAGGTTTTTACCCACGCTTCTGACAGCAGCTCTCTTTTCTGAGCAGCCAAGAAATGAGAGGCAGCTACTGTGGGGACTCACAGTGAAGGACACGGCTCTGGGATGATGATTTGAGCAGCTGTGTATGGAGCGCACCCTGGACACCCTGTCCTCTTCTCTGCCATGTCTTCCCTGGTGTATCTGCCTGTGGAATGTTCATGAGCTGGAGTGGACTTTCACTGCCATGCTACTGCAGCCCAACACGGACCCTCGTGGTTAATCACCCCTTACCACGGCCTTCTCTCGCCACCCAACCCACCAGCTCATTACAACACAGATTTATTTTAAGAAAACACTTGAGAAAGTGGGTGTTTTCTTAAATACAGAAAACAGATCCCTGCCCTAGATTAGCTCTTGAAAAATGCCATCATTTCAAGGCAACAGCAGCAGTACTGATGGGTGACGCTGAAGCCAGCTGTCTCAGGCAACAAATGCACCAAACAACAACAAAACCAAAGTGGGAAGTCCAGGAAAGTGAAGTCAGAACAACCTCCCTCCAGCTGATAAAATTATTGCTTGCCATCCACAGTTTACAACCCCCTGACCACCACTAAACACCTGGCCAACGCATTGCTTAGGAAAAAAGGTATCATCTCTTACCGGGTTTGGGGATGAGTCCTTGAAAAGGCCTGTGAAAAATAAGGAAAAAAGGAGATTTAAAATGAAATGGTACTGGGAAGCCAGCGTGCCTGGGCTGAACACTCTCAGGAGGCCCAGGGAAGGCTGGGGATCAGCCTGTCCTTCACACGCTATGCCATGGCTCATGTGGGACCAGCAGGAGCTCTGTGGGGATGAGGTCCCTGCTCGGGGCAGTGACCCCTGCTTGAGGCAGCATGATGTACCTCACGCCCCATTGATAAGAAGACAAACAACATGGTCCAGCAAAAGGGTGACAGAGCCACTCCTAAGACCATTTTTGTCCTGCCTCACCTTAGTGGGATACACAGCTGAAGTGCTTTTCCCTCCCTCCCCACTTGTGTCCATCCCCTTTGGCTGCGACATGCAGAGAACCCTGCCACGAGCAGGGGGTGCTGAAGCACAGCAGGGCTCTGAGCACTGCCCTGCACCAGCAATAATCTGTCTCAAGCCTCCTGAAAAAGGGGATGGGATTTCTCTGCCTGCATATCAATCACACTGAGCACCTTCTCCTCCTGCCACTGCCTTCCCCATCATCTCCTCAGGCAGTGGATGGGAAGAAAGCCGGAGTGTCTGTTTCATGGTCCCCTCCTTTCTGATGAACCATTAGCTGCCACCTTAATTGCTGTCTTGGGGGGGCTGGAGGCATTTACAGACCTGCCCCAATGGGGCTGCAGAGCAGGGAGTGCATTTAGGTGGGCTCCCTCCTCTCCCCCTCTCTGGACCCACAGGGTGGCTGACACCTCTCACCACATACCGTGTCACAGTGAACTTGATTTTATCAGCGACGGCCAGTATCCTCTCCAGGTTTTGGGAGCCAAAGGTGCAGGGCTTCCTGAAGGGGATCCCAGGAGGCAGCCCCTCTATAATCACCGACCCTGGATTGCTCTTAATGCGCTTGTATGGCACTTGCACAGGGTATTTAATCCCCAAGGCCTCACCTAGGAGAGAAGCGAGTGGTAATAAAGCAGTGAGCGTGCAGGATGCCAGGGATGCCATTTCTGCTGTGGCTCTGGCTCCATCCCCAGCCCTACCAAGGCATAGCACAGTGTGGGGAGGCTGCTCGAGGTACCAGGTCAGCATTAGATCAAGGACCAACATTTTCAGGCTGCCTCCATGACAGCAGTGGAGGGCTCCAAAGACAGGCACGTGTGTGCAGCAGAGCTTATGGGGCCACGGAGATGCACCATCCTGCAGGATGATGCCCATGTATGCAGTGGGAGGGATGGAAAGCTGCTGCTCTTTGCTTTGGGACATTATTTGGAGATAACCCCACAGCTATGTTCCCTCTCTTAGGCCTGGCTGTAGGATCAAGGCTACATATTTCCTTACAAGTACCTGGACAAGTCTTACCCCTGCCTAGAAAATGGGGGCTCCTGGTTGTGGCCAGGACAGGGTTAATTTTTGCAGTAGCCTGGAAGGGTATGGCTAGGAGCCAGAGGTTATTAGGAACAGAACCACTGGTCACAACATTGCTTGGTTTGTTCACATGGTTGTGGTACCTAATCCTGTATATACTCCCATATTTGAACCATGTGCTCCTCATGGTGCTCTTTTTGAGAGCAGGGAGAGGGGTCAGGGTTGTTTTATTGCTGTACTGAGGGATATCAGTTTGTAACATGATAACATCAAGGGCAGTGAGGGTCATTTGGGATGTGTATTCAGTGTTGCTCCCCTGCCCTGCCCTTGGTTGCTGCCTCTGGGAATTCATTAATAATTGTACCCAGCCTGTGGGGGGAAATAGGGCAGGATGATTCTCCCCAGCTTTCCACCTCCTTTTTCTCCTTCAGGCCTGTTAGAATTGTATGTTAAGGAAAGCATGCACTTGTTGCTGTCTGCCAGGTCTCCTCAGTGTGGTCCACACCATGTTTAGAGTCAAGAAAGAGCTTTCTAGGCAAGTTATTCAGAGATCTGCCCCAAGGGTGGATAGTCATGAGTGGCATGGAAGGTGGTAGAAAATGGACCAAGTTTTGGGGAAATTCTTGGCTCCAATGTGGTTTGGAAGTTCACCCTCAGACAACTACAGGACCCTGATGAAGTGACAGACTATTTGCAAGAAGAGTGTTGTGGCACCTCTGGAGAGGAGCAACTTATTGCAGTGTGCTAGGCCCTGGCTACTGTTTTTCAGACACTGCTTGTCACCAGACAGCACCCTCGGGGAAAAGAGGAGGAGAGCAGAGCAGCAGGCACTGTGACCACTCAAACTGCAGCTGAACCACACCAACAACCCGTGCCCTTAGCAGTCGCCCCTGTAAGGAAGAAGAAATCCAAGACCAAACCAATTCACTTAGTGAGGGATGAAGAGGAAGAAGGGCCCTCACAACGGGAGGAAGAGGCA